>ML093209.1:78938-109709 GCA_003697995.1 Taxidea taxus jeffersonii
CATCTTGTTTCATTTTTTCTTTTCCTACCCCCTTAACCCCCACCCCCATTGCATCTCCACTTCCTCATATCAGGGAGATCATATGATAGTTGTCTTTCTCCAATTGACTTATTTCGCTAAGCATAATACCCTCTAGTTCCATCCATGTCGTCACAAATGGCAAGATTTTTTTTTAAGATTTTATGCATTTATTTGTCAAAGAGATAGAGAGCGATCGAGCCCAAGCAAGGGAAGAGGCAGGCAGAGGGAGACGCAGGCACCTTACAGGACTCGATCCCAGGACCCTGGGATCATGGCCTGAGCTGAAGGCAGATGCTTAACTGACTGAGCCACCCGGGGATCCCATGGGTGCTAGATCTTAAGATTCCCTGCTGTTTGGAATCATCTCAAAACTGTTCCCACAAACAACTTAAAAGCACTGTTTTATATGCCTGTATAACTTAGCAGCATTAATTTCATTTCTAAACTTTTAGTTAATATAAGAGAAGAAAGACTAACCCAATTAGCCCTACTTATTTGGTGGTTTACACCAAACCAGTAGGACTAACTACACAGTCTCCATGCATCTTACCACTGAAATTCATGGGCTTGGACCTCTCCCAGAGAGACCCACAAACAAGGATCCCAAAAAAGGAGTTTGGACTCCACCAAACACTCTGTTCTGGGGGGGCTGATCCTCTAGATCTTCCAAAGATTTCCTTCCAGCTTCCGTTTACTGACAAATTTTTTTTTTTTCTAAGCTTCCTATATAGCACTTTTGTTTCTCCTTCTGGGTCTTTTCTGCAGTCCTGAAAGTCTGTGATATCTAGGTGAAGCAATCTGAAACATTCCACTTCCAATTGATCACTTCTGTCTATTTCTGCTTCCTTCTCTTCATGATTGTTCCGGATCATTTTTTTGGATATCAGGTCAGGTTTCTTTCCCCACCAGCTTTGGTTCATCATTCTCCTAGTTACCCACACCTCCCAAGCCCCAACAGCTACTAACAAAAAGATTAAAAGATTTTCTTTTTCTCATGTTACATTTAAGTAACCAACAGTAATAGCAATGAAGGGACCCAAAGTATTATTATATTATTATATATATAATAATATTTAATATAATATTTATAATATTTAATATAATATTTATAATATATAATACTTATAATATATTATTATTATATTATAAGTATTATAAGAATAATTGGGATTTGAACCTCCACATATAGTGAAAATCAGGTGAGTCTATAAAATCAAACAATACATTATAAAAAGAAGAGATTTTCTTCTCACTGACAAATACTCAATGACAAAATCTAAGACACTTGCCCCTTCTTCTTAGAAAAGTAAGCCATATCTTTTGTAGAAAAATGTACAGAATCAGTTTAAGCTGCCTACTAAAACAGAACTTACTTATGGCATATAATTAAATGAATAAAGCAGTACACAAAATTCTATTGCTTATATGGTTACAACTATGTAAAAAAATAGATGTACCCCAAAATACTGGTAGGAAATACACAAAGTTTAACAGGAACTTCTTTGGACAGGCAAACTATAGAAGTGTTTTCTCTTTTCCTACAGTTTCTAAAATTCCCAATCTTATTACTGTGAGCATTTATTGCTTCCACAACTTAAAAAGATTATTTATTCCATAAGTCTTATTTTGGTACAATATTCTATATAAAATCTTCTCTGGCCCACTCTCTGCCAGCCAGACCTGGGGTAGTAGATTCAGCCATGCTTCTTGCCCAGAGCTGCAAGGTACTGGGACTTCTCCAACACTGCCACCTCTCATGTCTTTACCTCCCTCCTATCTTGCCCCTTGAGAAAAGTTAAAACATACTCACATGGTTCTTGTTTTAACCAATCTACTTCACCAATCCTCCATTTTTTTCCCATCCAAATAGTCACACAATGTACAGCTATAGGTAGGTAAGTTTCAAGCCACCTTTAGTCCAATGCAGGATGTGGTGGATAAATTATTACAGGAAAATCATTATCGGTAGTGTCACCAAATCTAGTCTGACACACATAATTTCACTCACACTCTGGAGTATCAGTTGCTCAGATAGCATGAGGGGCACCTTCCAGGAGCTTCTGTAATTCACCTGCCACAATGGCACTCTTGTTTCCCAGTCCTCAAGGACAAACTTAACTTTTAACTGAAGTCTTCATTTCTAACGAGGCACACAGTTATACTTTTTCAAATTCAACCCTTTCAAAGTAGAGTTTACAAGACAGCAACGTATCAAGCCATTCACCACTTAACTGATGCGATGATGGTTTTATGCATCTTCATTTACAGGTGGGAATCCAAGAAGGCAGCTGAAGCTCACCATCCCTCCATATTCCTACAGCTGTCCCCTTGCTCATGCTTGATGTCCACTCTCCTTCTCCTTGGCACAGTGTTTGTAGGGGCCCACTACTGAGCTTCTATTTCTTAATCCTATTTAGTCGTGCAGACTTGAGCTGAATGGACCCTTTCTTCCTTCTTCATTTCTCTACTGACCCATCTCCTCTATGTTTTCTAAATTCATATCCTCCAAATGCTCTGCCCTCTCTCTCCATTCTCCATGCCTACAATGTCAAGGAAACACACAATGAGAAGTTCTGGTCTGTACTCTCATAGTACCAGTAATGGATCACAGGCCTTCAACTGATATTCTCCCCTTTGAGGCTCTTCCCAGCATCCACAGAGAGCAGAGCCATCACTCCTGCATGTCCCCTTACTACTCACTGAGGTGGTTCAGAGGCACTGGCTTGGATGAGCTTACTAGCTGTTACCTACCCAAGACATCATCTCTGCAATCAACAGTGCTTTTCAGTGTGTGAACTAATGGCCAGTATGATTTTTAATGCTCTGGTGGTTACCAATATAAAGGGCACTTCCAGGGTAATAAACTAAAGTTATAAATTAATTCCTCAGCCACACTAATCACACATCACACACACAGTAGACATACGTGGCTACCAGCTACCATTTTGAATAGTACAGATATAAAAAAAAGTTCTACTGGAACAGCACTGATGTTGTTTATGAGAGCATGCTAAACCAACGTCATACCATTCTGAATAATACAAGTCAGCAAAGAAATTAACCTCAACCCCACATTTATCAGCATGTCCTTGGAGATCGAGTGGAATGTACACACACATAAAATATCACAGCAGTTTAGAAGTGGCCTTGTGGAAAAGCTGTTTCAATTTCCAGAATCCAGCGTGTCATCCAACTACTGCTCACTGCCTCCTGTCTTGTTCTGTCCCAGAAGGTTCTTTTTTTTTTTTTCAAGATTTTATTTATTTATTTCACAGTCAGAGATCACAAGTAGGCAGAGAGGCAGGCAGAGAGAGAGGAGAGAAGCAGGCTCCCTGCTGAGCAGAGAGCCCCATGTGGGGCTCGATCCCAGGACCCTGGGATCATGACCTGAGCCGAAGGCAGAGGCTTTAACCCACTGAGCCACCCAGGCGCCCCCAGAAGGTTCTTTTAAAATTGATTATCATTTTCTTTGCATAAAGTCAGGTAACTTTTTTCAATCCAAAAAGAGTAAATGAAGAAAAAAGCCAATGTTAGCCCAAGGAACAATCATTTGTGGCCCTTTTCATAACTCACTGGGGATTAAAGTCACCGGAGTTTGTCTCCAATCATATATTACGGTCCTCCTCAGACACAATGATGTTACTAACAAAACACACTGACTCCGTCAGGCTACTACACTCTCCTTACCAGGGGACTTCTTGCCCAGCAAATGTACCAGTTTGAGAATGGAGTTTTTAACAGTGAAAATTAAAATCATCCTATGTAATACTTGTAACAGCAGACACTCCTCCCCCGCCAGCAATTTGTCTCGGTAAACATTCTTCAAAGCTAACATTCCTTGGGGCACGATGCAATCTGTAGATGAGACATCCTGTATGCGTGAGCAACAGCTCTGCTCCTGGATTTAATGGCCTACAAGAGTCATTCAAACGGAGGTGTTTGCTTTCATTGCTACTTCCTCTTCCCCTCTTCTGGAAGTACATTATTCCCCTTACCTTATATAGCAGAAATGGTAAAGGTGTGCGAATTGCCTGGTAGAGTCTTTTTTTTTTTTTAGACTTTTTTTTTTTTAAGATTTTATTTATTTGACACAGAGAGACAGAGATCACAAATAGGCAGAGAGGCAGGTAGAGAGAGAGAGGAGGAAGCAGGCTCCCTGCTGAGCAGAGAGCCAGATGTAGGGCTCGATCCCAGGACCCTGAGATCATGATCTGAGCTGAAGGCAGAGGCTTAACCCACTGAGCCACCCAGGTGCCCCTGCCTGGTAGAGTCTTAAGTTTCTATTTCAATTTCAGTACCTCGTTCGAGGAGGTTGGGCAAACACCACTGGCTTGGAGCCAAGCTACTGGCCACATGGTCAGTGGACGCTGACTGTGGTGCTTCATCCTCACCCTGCTTTATTCTTCATGATCCCCCCACACTGTCACTGCTCTGCCTGTGCCTGCCAAATGTGCCAAAGACACTCTACTGGCCTCCAGTGAGAACCGTGTGCCACAAGCTTCCCAGGCCCAGCACCCCCACCCCCACTATTAAACTCACCCTGGGGATCGTCTTGGTCTTCCCCGCTTTCACATCAGTCTGAGCACTCCTCCTCCACCACCATGACCACCCCACTCGCTTCCACTCAGCCCGAGAGGTCTGCACAGACCGCCCACAGGCCCACAGGAGACATCAGCTGATGGCCCAGTTTATGTGCCTCCAGCCTCCAACAGCTTCCTCAGGCTTGAACTCAAAGGGAAACTCTGGGGTCCAGGTTAGCCCCTGAGAACTAGCAAGTGACCAGAGAGCTCTGGGGAGATGTCCTCAGGAGATGTGACCAAGAATGCGTGGGCAGATGAGAACGTCCAGTCCTGGGGAAAAACCACGGTCACCTTGCCAAGGGATCTCCTGGTGCCCTGACCCACACCCAGTGACAACATCTGGTCCTTCCTCAGTGTCATCTGCTCAGCTCCAAGGACGTCCCCAACTGGGCATCAAAATGGGATGGCGGTAAGCCTGGGGCTTCAGGCAGAATGGAGTTACGAGTCTCAGTTCCACCACTGGCTATCTGCCAGGGGCCTCGGTCACTTCACCTGAAAATGAAGCTGGTACCTACCTCAGAGAAGTTACGAGATAACTAACACAAGACTAGTCCCAAGACAGAGTCTAGCTCAGAGTTCAACTGGTCAGGCAAAGCCTATAATGCTTTGTCTTGATTTGTTTTTCAAAGGATTATAAATTAATCCTCAACCCTTGAACTCAGAGTATTTTAACTGCTGCTGCAACAAAAATGTATCTGTGTTGGTTTCAAGAACTAGACTACGCTCCCAGGAAGGAAGATTTTATTTTAAAATTTCATTCCTTCCAGTCCTCTTTATACCCAGGACTGGCATACTCTGAGGAGTACAGGGGAAAGCGCTCTTTCGGAACATACCAGAATCTAGACGGTCCCGGTATCTGTGTTCATTTGGTTGAACCACCAGGTTTTCCATGTGCTGGAAGAGATAAAGTCAGACAGGGTTTTAACAAAAATTACTTATGGGCCCCAAATCTGTTGCTTTTTACCAACTCACGAAAAGCCACCTCAGAAAATATCAACGAAGACATGTCACATGTCTCGCCATACATCCACAGAACTAGTCTTGTACTTAATTCGTATTATTCAAGAGCTACAGAATGGGAAGGACCTGCCCCATGCAGAAGCTCTCCCAAGGCCCTTTCTTCCCAGAGGCCGTCTCCCAGGCGTACTCCTGCAGCCACATTGCTGGCAAACGTCTGGAGTTATGCATCTTTAAATTTTGTTTTGGAAAATGGGTATAATCACCTTGCATATACAAGTGCAACCCAGAAAGACAGCCAGCTTGGGTCATAAAGAGCAGAATCTGAAAACTCAAGTTATTCTGAAACTAATGATGTATTTTATGGTGACTAAAAAAGCACAATTAAAAAAAATTTTTTTAAATACATAAATAGGGGCACCTGGGTGGCTCAGTCGTTAAGGGTCTGCCTTCAGCTCAGGTCATGATCCCAGGGTCCTGGGATCGAGCCCCACATTGGGCTCCCTGCTCAGCGGGAAGCCTGCTTCTCCCTCCCCCACTCCCCCAGCTTGTGTTCCCTCTCTCACTGTGTCTCTCTCTGTCAAATAAATAAATAAATCTTTAAAAAAATGCATAAATAAACATTAAAAATTTTCAAGTTATTCTAAATGTGACATGGTCTACCCCCCCCCCCCACCCCAGAGGTTTGTTTTTGTTTTTTGCAGGGGAGGGGAAGTAGATTTTTTTCTTACCACTAGATCTTCACTTCTACTTCAGCTCTGGGGGAAAGTTCCAAGAAGAGAGAGGGACAGAGAATCCTTACCTTTACATTCTCCTTTTCAGGTGATGATCTGCTGATTGCCAAATTCTTAATCTCTGCAAAAGGAACGATCCTCATCAGGATCTGATAGGAGCTTTCATTTAAAAAAAAAAAAAAAGGAAAGAAAACCCAAAAAGTAGACAACAAATATATATGAATTGCCCCAGGAGCTGTCTGTGAGGAACTAGCCTAGATTAGGCTTCTTAAAAATCAACTCTCCACAGAATATGTGACAGCCCAACTGCCACACTCTAGTAATATTTGTGTGGACCAAGAGGTAAACAAGCCCAGGACCTCTTGCAGGAAATCCTGAGGAAAAAAAAAAATCATTAAATCAACAAATGCCCCTGATTCAAAAGGAAGGCTGCTCACAGAATAAAGGCTCTTCAAAATAGCAGAGATTTTAAGAACATGACTGGTACCTACCTGAGGATGTCCTAAATGTCTAGTACCTCAAATACCACAGATTTCATGTTTCAAAAGGACATAATTCATTCCAGATGAGGTCTGGCTTTCCTCGGACATCCCTGTAAGTCCGCGACACCAGCACAACCCTTGGGCTCCCACCGCAGAGAATGTCGGGTTGAGCACTGACAGGCCCCAAACACACTGGGTACCTTTCTTCTGAATAAAGGCTTTCCTGGAAATATTAGTGGTCAGGATGTTCCAGGCTAAACAGGAAGGCTCATTTAACGGGTATTTTTCTCCAGGTCTTGACTGGTTCTTTTCCCACTGAGTTGCCCATAAATAAGAGCCACTGTTGTTGATTTTAACCACCAAAAGCAGGTTTGGGGCTGGGGAAATAAACACTGGACACTCCTAGCAAAGGCAGATAGCTAAGAAACTTTACCAGCAAGCATACGAATATACACTATGTGGGCCCAAGGCCTCCTCTGGACCCCGCCAATTCTGGGGAATCCCCCCCTAGTTTACCTAGATAGGTCCCCATTCCACTTTGCCAGTCCACTAACTGAAGTCCCCAGAGGCTTCAGACCTCCCAGTGGATTTATTCAAGCTCCTTTTATTGCCAAGCACCAAAGCTAGGAGGTTCACTCAAGTTCTTGCTTAGAAAAAGTATAAAGTGCTTCCCTGAGGGGTCATAGTAAGGCAAGAATAGAGCAGATGAGTCAACTTTCTCACTGTCCTGATGGGTTTTTTAAAATGTGCTTAAAACAGCCATCAAAAGAAATGAAATCTTGCCATTTGCAATGACTTGGGTGGAACTAGAGGGTATTATGCTGAGCAAAATAAGTCAATCAGAGAAAGACAATTATAGTATGATCTCCCTGATATGAGGAATTTGAGAGGCAACGTGGGGGGTTTGGGAGATAGGGAAGGAATAAATGAAACAAGGTGGGATCCTGAGGGAGACAAACCATAAGAGACTCTTAATCTCACAAAACTGAGGGCTGCTGAGGGGAGGGAGGTAGGGAGAGGGCGGTGGGGTTATGGACATCGGAGAGGGTATGTGCTATGGTAAGTGCTGTGAAGTGTGTAAGCCTGACGATTCACAGACCTGTACCCTTGGGGCTAATAATATATTATATGTTAATAAAATAAAATAGAATGTGTATAACGGAAACTTGGCATTTACCAACAAATAGTGAGGTATTTATTCTCCACAGCTTACTGCTCTTGAACCTATAATCCTTATTACCCCATAGTTCAAAATGAAACGATAAAAGATTCAATTTCACAGGGTCCTGTCAACTGACGTCAGCAGGGATTAATGACCCGCCAACACCCAGCCTGGGCAGCTTCTGCTCTCTGGCGCCCCCATCTACCTATAGATGCACATCCCAAACAGGGCCTCCAGGTGGCAGCAGAGTAACATTTGCAGAACAACGCGGCCCACACTGGGAATGCCAAAATGAGCCAGCTTCGCCCTTCCAAAGCCTGTTGCTCAGGTGCCAAAATTCAAAACCCTAACATAAAGCTTTCTGCCCCATCGCACAGATGCAGATATTGATGGGAAGCCCCTATAGAACACACGAGGGATTTTGTTTTGAAATACACATACCCAAACCCTAAAAGTTGGCTAGGTGGGGAAAAGAGTTCCAAGATGGTGAAGAAAGGGAGGGTAATGAGAACCCAAGTTTCCACAGAAACTTCAACCTCAAAAGCAAAAGAGTTGCACACATTTTTATTTCACTACTATAAAATACCCCTTTAAAAAAGCTGTTTCAGGCCACATGCTCTTGAATTTAGGATTCCGCATTTCTAAAGAATTATGTACCTAGAGCACTGATGAAAAGGAACAGCACACATTTTGCTCAAGATCGTGCTAATGCAGAAGGCCACAGCAGCTGAGAAAACCCAACTTGCAGTAACAGAAGCAGTGTTACCGTGGCCCAGCTTCCTGCCACTCTCAAAATTTCACTGTTTGCACACTGTCAGTCTGCAGTTTTCTGTATCATCTACTGCATTTTTCTTTTGTTTCAGGTATAATCTAATTAAAGACAATTTTACCACAAACTATACCAGAGGAGACAAGTGTTTATAACATTTGTACTTCATCACTTTAAAAATAGCTTTCCAAGCTATTAAACCTTTATGCGAACATTATTAAAAATATTCATGACAGTTTATAGATTCAGAGTAATAATGTATCTTTAATTAATCTAGGACAGCACACAACTACATCCTAGAGCTTTTAAAGAATTGGGCACTCATTCGACCGGAGTTTAATCAAATTGCTCTAGGAGAGTTTCTGCTAAACGACTAGGATCCTTTTACACTCACTCCACTGCAACACCAATCAAACCACTCATTGCTATAGCAACCTGGGGCAGATAATGATATCAGTAACTTCAAACTCTTCTGTTTTAAAGGCCTATTAAACTTGCCTGCATGGCCCACCCAGAAGGATTATCCCCTCTAAATCCGATTTACCAAACTTAATAGACATGTTTTCTTATTGCCAAACTATAATGGAACAATAAATAATCTCTAATATTCATGTTCACCAGCAACAGTGCACCAGCAAACAGGGTTTTCAAACAACAGGGGTAAGTAGCTCTGAGATTACCACCAGTGTTTTGTTAAGAAACAGATTAGCCTAATAGATCTCAACTCTGTGTTAAGTCTTATCATACCCTTTTTGAAAAATGGGACCACAAAGGCTACACTTAGACAAAGCAAAAGCTCACACTGAAAATACAGGATGGTTGGTATTCTCCTTAACTACTCTTTGCTGTGTCATCTGACTCCTCCCAGGAAGGAGGGGAAAAAAAATTATGATCAGAGCCAACCAGACAACTACTCCTGCTTCATTCCTGGTTCAGGTTCAACTGTGCACAATCAAGTTCCCAACAGGGTTAGATTGTCAGGGCATCATCAAAAGTACAACTGAAAAACGAGGGTCCTGCTCTCAGCTCACGATGCCTCCTCCACAAAGGCCCAAAGGGACTGGGAGCGGTGCAGAGTCTGTGAATGGATCCTTTTCTCTCAACAGATTGAGTTCTGGGAAGGCTGGGTCCAATTTGATTTTGGCCCAGCCCTTGAGTCCCCAGTGCCAAGCGAGTGCCTAGCATATTAAAGGCACTGAATAAATGCTTCTCTCCTCCACCTCAATCTGGTGGCCCAAAAGAGCTGATGAGATGTAGTGAATCATTAGGCAAGCTCTAGGTCAGGACAGGGAAGGGAAACTTGCCGCTTTTTTGAAATACTAATTGAAACACTTTGAATACCAGCACTGTTTATCACAACTTCTGAACTGCCAGATTGAGCAGACAGATGAATGCTTTTCCCTTTGCAGCCTCCTACCCCTCCAGCTAATGCCCCAAAACACCCTTTCCCTTCCAATTAGGCACTGGTGTTTCTCTTCTAACAACTTCAATTTATGACTTCAGTGTTTTATCCTACTATGTATCTCCAATTCACAAATCCCAGAGAACTAAAATGGCAAATGGGACAAACTTAAGAAACTCTCCTTTAACTCAGATACTTTTTTAAAAATTTCTTTTCAGTGTAACAGAATTCATTGTTTATGCACCATACCCAGTGCTCCATGCAATATGTGCCCTCCATAATATCCACCACCAGGCTCCCTGAACCTCCCATCCCCCACCCCTTCAAAACCCTCAGATTGTTTTTCAGAGTCCATAGTCTTTCATGGTTCATCTCCCCCTCCAATTTCCCTCAACTCCCTTCTCCTCTCCACTATTTTAACCCTGGGCCCTTTTGTTTCAGTATACCAATTTCTCCATTTTTTCCTAAACGTGGGAATACTAGTAAAAACTATCTTTTGGAATTCCCAGTATAAATATGGACCGGGAGAAAGGATAAGGCAATTATGTGTAGAAATATCAGCATAAGCCCCATTAGTCTGTGAGCCCAAATAGTCCATCCAAAGTGAACAAACATTGCCTGGTCCCTGTTGAGCCACAGGATCAGCCAGGGAGAGGGCATCAAGGTGAGAGAAGAAATTTCTGCCCTAAAGCAACTCCCAATGGGTTATTTAAATGTAATTTTCATATTTGCACTCTACATCCTTTCAAAAAGAATTTGACATCTTATTTTAAATACTTTTTAAATTTAAATTACTTGTGGCACTTTTTTTGAGCCACAAAAAATAATTAAGAAAAAGGAAAAAATAAATAAAACCACTGTTAATGTTTTAGAATGTACTTCTTCTCTACATGCATATTTTTTAACAGCTTTAAGGTAAAATATACTAATGACCCATTTAAAGTGTACAATTCAATTATTTTTGACATATTCAGAGTTTTGCAATCATTACCACAATGTGAGAACATCTGCATTACCCCCAATAAGAAACCCTGTAACCGTTAGCACCCACTACCCCTTTCTCCCCAGTTGCCCCCAACCCACCCCAAAGGCAACCACCAACCTTCATTCTTTTATTTTTTTTAAGATCTTATTTATTTATTTGACAGAGAGAGAGATCACAAGTAGGCAGAGATGCAGGCAGAGAGAGGGGGAAGCAGGCTCCCTGCTGAGCAGAGAGCTCAATGTAGGGCTCCATCCCAGGACCCTGAGATCATGACCTGAGCCGAAGGCAGAGGCTTAACCCACTGAGCCACCCAGGCGCCCCAACCAACCTTCATTCTTTTTTTTTTTTTTAAGATTTTATTTATTTATTTGACAGACAGAGATCACAAGCAGGCAGAAAGACACGCAGAGAGAGAGGAGGAAGCAGGCTCCCTGCCAGCAGAGAGTCTGATGTGGGGCTTGATCCTAGGACCCTGGGATCATGACCTGAGCCGAAGGCAGAGGCTTTAAGCCACTGAGCCACCCAGGTGCCCCCAACCTTCATTCTTAATGAAGTCTTCAGTCTTAATGGATTTGTCTGTGCTGGATATTTCCTATAAATGGCATCACACCACATGCGGTATTTGTATTGGGACTCTCTCACAGAACGTAGTATTTTTAAGATCCGTTCATGTTATCATCCATCATTACTTCATTCCTTTTTATTGCCAAATGCCAGTCCATTGTATGGATGGACCACATTTTATAGATCCACTCCCAACAGACACTTAGGTTGTTCCTGCTTTTTGACAGTTATGAATAATACTGCTATGGACATTTGCATATAGGTTATTATGGAGAAGGAGGTTTTCATTCTATCTAGGAGTGTCATTACTGGGTCATATGGTAAATCTGCATAATATGTTTTTATAATACTGTTTTGTTGACATCTCCAGCGTGCATTCGCCCACTCCTCTTAAAGTCTCCAACAGTGAGGAACTTACTCATGGGGCAGAAAAAAAAAATACATTCAGCCCAAAAATTTGGTTGCAACTACCACATAAGCAGAAGCTCTAAATCATGTCATCTCACACTGAGGTCATGAGGTAATTTCCCTGATTTACTCAACTGCTTAAATAAATGAGGCAAGTCATACTGGCAAGATACAAACAACATTCAGTTTTTTCTTGTGACTACTTTTCTGTCCCTCTGACTTCCCACTTAGATTCTATTTGAACTCAGGAAAGAAACTCTTTAGCTATATTTTCAGCTTAAGCTTATTTCAATTGTATTAGACTCCTGATATAATCGGGCTCCGTTAGTGCTAGTCCTTGCCTCTAGCCTGCTGATGTGACCCAGCTACAACCAGTATCCATAGCATATCTGAACAGAGTTTATTACATCTAGGTGAGTTCTGAAGAATCTGAGATTCTTTCCAGCTCAAGCTAAGATTCTTCTGATAAATTGGGGAGGCAAGGAGAAGAATTTATCTTCATGTGTGAGAAAATACTAGTACTGCAATAACAAACAAAATGAACATCATATCAACTTGATATCCTATTTTTATTCTTGGCCCTTTGATGATGAAACTCACTCTCTTCTGTGGGCAGGAGGAGAAAGCAGATTGGCAAAGTCAGCCTTTAAAGGAAGCACAGAAAAAGCTGAGCTGTTCTATAAGATGAAATGAATAATTCCAAATCACTTCCCAGGGCTGGAAAGTAAGTATATTACCTGGGTATGATTTGTACTGTCTCAAAAATGTCAAAATACTCGACATTCAGGTGAACAACGCTGATCAAGTCCTTGGATGGATATTCCATTGTGGGGTTAAGATAAGAACTCCGTGTCCAACTGAGTAACCTCCCCCACAGACCAGCCTAATTGCCATCTTGAAATCCCCAACATTGAAATCCTGGTGGAAAGGACCTGCATCTTGACAGACATCGGAACCATATTCAACACTTCTTTAAAAAGCATTCAGTTACGGTATTTAAAATGAAGGCTCTTGGAAAGGAATCTTGTATAGGAAAAGCCCTCTTATTTTCCCAATAATTCACAGGAGACACTCAAAGGACACTCCCCCACCCACTCCCTCTTCACATTTCACTCACCCAGAGCACGCAGAGAAGGGCTGCATCTTCATCTAAAGAACGGTTCAAACAAAAAAATCTGCTCACCTTGTTACTGTGGCAAGAAGAGCTACTCTTCATCTAAAGAACAGTTCAAACAAAAAAATCTGCTCACCTTGTTACTGTGGCAAGAAGAGCTACGTCTTGGTATCCCAACACATGCACAATGACCACCAAATCCACCCCAGCACGTGTTACAACTTGCACTTGTAACGAGCTAACTTTGCTATGATGCTTCCCCGTGGCTAAGCATCGATGGGCAGGTACTAGTCTGGGGGCTCTAGCTGTATTTGCTCATTTAAGCCTCACTAGAAGTATTAAATGATACGCCCAAGTCCATCATTTTGCACAAAAGGAAACACAGCTGAATAACCTGCACCATGTCCAGAAGCCAGATCATTGCAGAGCTGAGGTTCCAGCAGGGTCTGCCTATAGCTGTGTGTGTCATCGAGGCATGCCTGTGCATGTGGGTCATAAATCTTCCTTGTAAGAACTTTATGAGACAGGTCAGCCATGTGGAAGAAAGCTCATTTCAAGGCAATGATTCCAATTTTGCACTTCTCCATCGCACAAATGCTGGAGAGAACTCTCCACCAGCAGCCCCAAGACTACATAGCTGAGTGTTCTGTTACCTAAGGGTGGTGGATAGGTTACAGGCTGAGAGGTCAGAGTACACGGGCCTGATCTTCTGACTGCCCGGGCAAGCTGCCTCACCTCAGACAAGTTACGTGATCTCTCTGTACTGCCACTTCCTTGTGCATAAAATTGGGAAAACCCACTCCCGACACCCAGAAATGTCCCTCTCCATGACCACTGGCCAGTGCACGCATTGAACGCCCCAATTTTGCTCCGCTCACAGTGGCATTCCCAACACCTAGAACAGTGCCCGGCCCTCCACAAATACTGGAGGGCAGTTCTGTAACAGTCAGCTCCTCAAGATGAGGGTTTTTGCCTTTCTATGTTGGTTACTACTATGTCATCAGTGCTTAGAACACTGCCTGTCAGCAAGTGAGCACTCCAACGTTCACCGGACGGGTAAGTAAGTGAGCCTGCAGGACACTCGACAGCCTGCCTGGGCTGTGCCTTGTGCTTGGATCCACAGACTCTCACGCCTTTCTCACGGGGTCATGAAGAAGAAGCCGCTCTGCCCTGCAGGGAACTTAGCTTCAGCCCTGCAGAAACCGACTCTGCCTCCCGTCCTTTGTGACTACACCTCACACTCCAGTCCCAACTCCCCCTTTCCTTGTGAATGAAAATATGGAACATAATTAATGGAGAGAAAAGGGGGGGACTATTAACATAGAAATTGAGATAGCCAGTCACACATGGTTTTGGTTTGATCTGGTTGTGGTTTCTTTAACTACACAAGAATATGAAACAAAATGGAGTCATGTAACGGTCAACAAGACTGCGGTGGTTCTGTCTGTTTTACAGCCCCAGAGACTCTAGGCGTCACGAGCCTTCCAAACAACACCAGAAAGTGCAGTGGGGTGTGTGGTGAGGCATGGGTATTCTCAATATTCATGACAGCCATGAGTTTTACAATCACAGACACCCCCAAGCCCAGCTCCCAGTATGAGCATTACCCACTACCGTACTAATGGATGCGGAGGACACAGGTGATCATGAAAGGGAAGGAAAGGGCAGGAGCAGTGGACATGAGGAAGAGCAGCAACCTCCTGTTCCTTACCCAGGCCACCTCCATGAGATGGTCTAAGAACCGTGAAAAGGGGATTCTTGCATGGACCATTTAGAAAACTATTATATAACGTGGCACAGGAGTCATGATGGCAGGACTTAACTAGAAGCTGAAAAACATTAAAGGTACTCTCAGTTTCCACAAGGAATGAGGGTCTCATAGACGGCATTTTCAATATATTTGGTCAAAGAATCCTTATTTTTCAAAGCATCTCCATGACTGGGCTTTTAACACTGCTCATCAGGAAATCCTACAATAGGATATCAAATAGGAACAAAGAAGGCAAGGGACAAAAGAGTCAGTTGGTGGATTAATACTAATAATTAGCTTATTCCTCTGAGCAAATTAAAAAAGCAAAGATGTTTTGGTCATTTCGTTCATTTGGAGTAACTGTCCATCCTTCTGGGAGTATGATTACAGTTACGAAACTATGGAAACATAACTGGCTCGCACACAATAATGACACCATTTATCACCATAATGGGGACAGGAAAGCCCATCTCCAGGATAACGCTCTCATCTTTTAACCGATGGCAGCTACAGATACAAGCTTAGGGTTTCCCACTGTACTCTCTGCCTGGAGAAACACAAAAACATGATCTCTTAAGAATCTTCTAGTAGGGGGGCGCCTGGGTGGCTCAGTGGGTTAAGCCTCTGCCTTCGGCTTGGGTCATGATCCCAGGGTCCTGGGATCGAGCCCTGAATCAGGCTCTCTGCTTGGCAGGGAACCTGCTTCTTCCTCTCTCTCTCTCTCTGCCTGCCTCTCTGCCTACTTGTGATCTCTGTCTGTCAAATGGATAAATAAAATATTTAAAAAACAAAAAGAATCTTCTAAAATCAAAGGATTGCCTAGAAGGTCTACACAATACACACATGAATGACTTGAAGTTGGAGCACTTGAGTTGCTGTCTTCTGCTTACTGCTTGCATGACTCCAGCTGTAATGCCCTGACTGCTCCTAGACCCATCAAATCCAGCCCATTGAAAATGTGGTATATTTTTTGCCATGATCCTGCTTCCTGTAAGGTCTATCCCAGTTAGGGACATGCAAGGACTGGAGGAATCACCCTCCTCCCTCACCACTGACACCCACCTGATAATCATCACCTTCAGGGCAATACCCATTTGTCCCCCTACCTCTCCATGATCATTACATGTATGATTACAGATCATACATGATCTGTATTACTTACAACAGTGTCCCCCACCCCCATTCTCCCTAACCCCCACCAAATCCTCCAATCTGCTCTCTACATTCTCACAGTGACCTTTTGAAAGTAATAATCTAACCTGATTTGCTTGAAACAGCTCCCACAGCTGTCAGGGTGGAGTTCCAGTTCCTTGCCTTGTGTACAAGCCAGGTCCCTATGCCTCCCTCCCAAGCCTGTGTTACTGGCAACACACACACACACACAAACACATACACCACCTCTAATCAACAGGAGTACAAAATGATCTGCATTTCCCTTGATTCATCATGTGATTCAGAACTCTCTCTTCCATATGTTTCTATTGTCTGGGATTTCTTTCCTTCTGTATGATCACAGCTCCAGGGTCACCTCTTCCAGGAAGCTTTCCCTGACCACTCCACCATCCCAAGCCACAGATTTCTCACAGCAATATTTGTATATGGCTCCTATTGAACTTACTGTAATGTGCTGGGGCAGCTTGTTTTTCTGCCCCAATCCCAACTGTCAGCCCCTTAAGGGCAAGAATTTAAACACTTATTCAGACCCTACTTTGCTCTCAATTAGTTTAAAGGTAGATTAGAAGGGGAAAAAAAACACAAGTAAAAATCACCAGGAAAAAAAAAAGCAAGGATGAGAGCTATAAATAAGGATTACACAAAAATGCAGTCAGCAGTACCCTACACATATGCAGGCCAGAAACTTAGCACCAAGTTTTTGGGTTTTGTCAACCAGCTACAAGAAAAACACCTGGTAAGTTACAGGTAGAGCAATAAAAGCAAGCCAAATGCTCAGGAGAAGCCAGCATTCCTGACATGAAGCCAGAAAGAGGTTTCTCCTACAGATCTTTAGGAGAAAGCACAAGGTGACCCACTACCTCCTTAGGCAGGCAGGAACACCTCCACCCTGAGCCACCAGTACATCATCTAGAGAACAAAGATGTGAGGGCAACTCCATGGGGGCCCAAGCAGGTCCAGCCTGAACAGCCAAGCACAGCTGCTGAACTTAACCCAGGAGTGTGTGCAGGATGGATGGGCCACACAGACTTCCAACAACTTGCTATAAACCTTCCTTACCCAAGACTACTTTTTTTTTTTTTAAGATTTTATTTATTTACTTGGGGGGGGGGGGGGGGGGGGGGGAACAAGTAGGGAGAGTGGGAGAGGGAGAAGTAGGCTTCCCACTGAGCAGGGAGCCCGATGGGGGGGCTCCATCCCCGGACCCCGGGATCATGACCTAAGCTGAAGGCAGATGCTTAATGACTGAGCCACCCAGGTGCCCCATCCAAGACTACTTTTTAATAAACATGGGGGCCAAGAGTTGAAGATTTTACTACCTGACAAATAAGTGAAATCCAACTCATTCATGTTGCCAAACACAAGCAGAATCAAAACTATTCACCAGCCATCAATTTCGGTGGCTTCGGGGCAAGGGTCTTGTCCTACTTTTTCTCCTTAACCCCAGCATCCAGGATGGTGGTTCCCAGCCTTATCAGACTATTGTCCCTTTACATGTAACAGATATTTTATAATGTCTGTCCACTCTCCTGAAGTGGAATAATGTAACCATACCTTAATATGTATTACACATAATTTCAAAAAATAAAAAATATTCTAAAATACAAAGGAAAAGGAAAGACTTGATAATCAGATAATACATATTTCAATATATAAATTGTTTGCCCAAACTACCTTACAAGACATAATGATAAAGTCAGATTCCTACAAGAACTAAGATTTGGGATAAAAACAAGACAAAAAAAACCAAAAAAACAAAAAAACATGAAATTGGAATCTGTCCAAGAAGTCAGGACTATTTAAGAAAAAAGATAATAATGTTCCCCAGAGGGGCACCTGGGTGGCTCAGTCATTAAATGTCTGCCTTTGGCTCAGGTCATAATCCCAGGGTCCTGGGATAGAGCCCCGCATCGGGCTCCCTGCTTGGAGGGAAGCCTGCTTCTCCCTCTCCCACTCCACCTGATTGTGTTCCCTCTCTCGCTGTGTCTCTCTCTCTTCATTTATTTATAAATAAAATAAATAAATAAAATCTTAAAAAAATAGTTCCCCAGAATCAAAACTTGTGTCTATCACAAAGACTTGCTAACAGATCAGACTTACTTGTATACGGGAAAGGGAAAAAAAAATAAAAAAACAAACATGAAATGCCCCTGGAGCAAATAATACATTATATGTTAATTTAAAAAAATATATATGAAATGAAGTCGATTGCATGCCCAGAGAAATTGCCACATTGGAGAAAATAAAGAAGTACAAGACTCCTGCAGATGAGCTGGGTTTTATATACAACTGAGGGATCAATAATGCATTATTTTTTTAAAGATTTTTTTAAAAATGTACTTATTTGTCAAAGAGAGAGAGATAGAGCACAGGGGAAATGACAGAGGGAGAAGCAGGCTCCCCACTGACCAAGGAGCCTGATGTGGGGCTCAATCCCAGGATCCTGGGATCATGACCTGAGCATAGACGCTTAACCGACTGAGCCACCCAGGTGCCCCTCAATAGTGCATTATTAAGAATATAGCTCTTAGGGCACCTGGGTGGCTCAGTCAGTGGGTTAAAGCCTCTGCCTTTGGTTCAGGTCACGATCCCAGGGTCCTGGGATCGAGCCCCGCTTCGGGCTCTCTGCTCAGCAGAAAGCCTGCTTCCCCCTCTCCCTCTGCCTGCCTCTCTGCCTACTTGTGATGACTGTCTGTCAAATAAATAAATAAAATCTTTTTTTAAAAAAAGAATATAGCTCTTGCTGGGGACTCCCTCAGTCTCGGAAGCCCCATGAGGACTGTCAACAACTGTGTGGGACAACCCAGGTTGGGTAAGATGGTCTGCACCTTGTGGAATATCCAGCCTCCCCTGCCTTCAGCCATGCATGCCAGTGGTCATTTCTACCCCCTTCAAGACCAACTAGCCCAGGGCAGAGCAGGGCTCCACAAAGATGGAGCGAGCTAAGGGGCCAGTGACTGATGAAAGACAGCCTGGAAGGAACACACCAAACTTGAACATGAAGAGAATACACTGAGTCAGGAGAGTACCCTTAAGATCAGGAGGGTAGCAAGGCCTGGTCAAGGGCACTCAGTAAATGCTAATTGAATAAAAAGTGGCAGCAGATTACATTGTTCAACACTGTTAGAGGAACCAAGGTCCTTGTGTCCCACAACCGTAATCCTGTTTGTGAGTCCCTCAGTCCCTGCTATCTTCACAACCCACTTCAACCACCAGTTAACTTGTTAGTCCTGAACACTTTCTGGGTTCCTCAGGGCAGGGAAGGAGCCTGTGTACCTTCTTCAGTTTCTGCAGCACTGGATGGTTTGTCTCGTCTTTCCTCTGGCCTGGCTTCTTGATCTTCAAGAGTCTAAGAAAGAAAAGAAAAGTCAATGAAAACAATAGGTGGCTTTAGATATGTGACAAGGAGATGGAAATCACAAACATGGGTCTGGCTGCTGGGACAGGCCAGCCAGTCCGGGGAGGTCTGGAAAGACAGGGTAGGTAAAGCTGCTTGGAGTACACACAGGCAGCACCCCAGGAAGATGAGGAGAGACACTTGGGGGAACCGAGAGGCACGGGCTGCAAATGTCCCTGCCACGAATCTTCTTCTACTGTCCCACATCACAAGCAGAAGATCCTCAGACACGTAATGCATGAACCAAAAAAGGGGCCAGAAGAAAAAAAATCTTGAAACTGTAAACCAGAGTTACTGTTTCTGCAGGTGCCCATCCTGAGCAACCCCTCCCCATGCCATAGGACACAGGAGTCTGGGGGGGCAGGACCCCCATTACAGGGAGGACCCAGGTTGTGCACAGGCCTTGCTCGGCAAGCCAGCATACACTGGTGCAAGTTGACTTGGATGAGAGCAAGCTGGGGGCCTCAGAGACAAAGTGCCCTCCTGGAGCTCTTAACATTTTCTTTTCAAATGGTTACTGCCCGGCCAGTGAACGATGAAGAGGCACAGAATTATATACTGATGTGCCAAATGGTGAAACAACCCAACACTGTATCCACACATGTTCCCAAGCAGACACATGGGCACCCTTGAGCAGGGAGCCCTACAAATGGCCCAGACCCCTGAACACACTCATGGGCATGTTATTAATTAAACTCAGTCTGTCAAGCACCTTGCTCTTGACCATTTCAGAAAAACATCCTGAGCCTACAATAACAAGAACAACAAAAGCCATGAAAATATACACAGTTAACCAAACTACAAAGGGGCAGGAAACAAGTGCCCACTCACCTGCCCCGCCCCACCCCGCCCCCGTAGCTGTTGACTCCCACCCACCTTACTCACAAGATGCAGTACTGTCTCTTCTAGGCCCCACCATGGAATTGCAGGGTGGACCGGAGCAGGTACGTACTGGGAGGCCTCACGGAGGTGGGAGCCTAAGTGCCTAGGGTCCTAACAGGTCTCACCACTCAGGCTCAAGGCCCAACACAAGCACCCCACATGATTACCTGGGGTCAACCCTCACCCTGAAATCCTAGTCTTCCGGTGAGGGTAACTCCCAAGCCTACCTGAAAAGGGCATCAGGGAATGCTGCTTCCTGATTACAAAACAAAAATGAAATAGGAAACTACTTTTTCTTTTCCATGGGGTGTATTAAAACAATTTTTATTCTTTTTAGTAAATTTGGATGCATTTGTAGGACACTTAAATTTCCTAGTTGCCTTATTAATTTTAGCCAAGTTCTAGAACTAAATTCTCAACATTCTGATTACCAGGAAAAACTGTTATGAGAAGAGAAGTAAAACATGACTGAAAAATGTAGCTAAGGGGACGTGTTGGTGGTTCAGTTGGTTAAGCGGCTGCCTCCAGCTCAGGTCATGATCCCAGGGTCATGGGATTGAGCCCTGCATCAGGCTCCCTGTTCAGCAGAGAGCCTGCTTCTCCCTCTGCCTGGTGCTCCCCTAGCTTGTGCTCTCTCCCTCTTTGACAAATAAATAAACAAAATCTTTACCTTAAAAAAAAAAAAAATTGCTACCCTCCAAAACACTGTTCCCAAAATAATGACTTTGCAGTGTGTATTCTCAAGAAATAGGAGTTACTATACACCAGAATGAAGAGACACACACACCTTGAGGAGAAAGGCTCTGTCCCAGAAGTATTTCCTGAAGAGTTTAATATCTGCCTCCAACAAATGCTCGGCTGTGTGGTTCAGCGTCAGGGTCAGCGTCTCTGATGAGTGAAGATACTGCAGGAAAGCTTGTTCGCTGAGCTGCACTCTGGAGAAGCCTGGGGAATGTCTGCCCTGGAAACTGAAATGTCACAAATCAAAACCCACTGGCAGTTTCAGAGACATCAACCCCAACATCCCACTACCCCCACGGCCCCCAGTATTACCAGTCCAGCAGGCAAAATGATCCATGAAAGCCACCTACTGACAACAAATACGTAAGATCATATAAACAGATGCTAATAATAAAACCACCTTCTTCCCCTAGACAAGATGCCAAGTGAGGAGCTATTCACATACACTAATACTTTACCCGTTACTTGTAGCATGAACAAGACTACTGACTTCTAAACATCGTATTTTACCACAATATTTCATTCTCTTTTTAATTCAAAAAGAGACACTCTTGCTTTAACAGGGTCACATGTGGTAGAACAAATTAGCTGGCAGCCAACAGCTTATTAGGTGATTACAGTGGAAAACAGATATGATCTCCAGGGAACACGGTGAGGTTTGGAGGTTACAAACAAGTGCGTTATTCATAGCACACTGGTCTACTGTTGTAAATCATTTTATCATGCATATTAAAAGATGCATATATTTGATCTTGTTGTATTTGTGAAAATATCCATAAACAAAGAAACAATATTCCCAAACTAAATTCTTGAAAATAAACTTACATTCTGTTCTGTGTTGACCAACAACAATTGCACATTTATTAGCTACACGTAGGCGTCATGGTTAGTGCACTATGCTGGATGGCTTGCAAGGTCATGCGATTGCAACAGTGAAGGAGCATCAGGAGGAAAATGCGAGTGCTTCCAGAAGGCGGCCCACCTCATGTTGTCACAGCCCCACAGACTGCTCCCAGATTCCTCACTTCACAGAGCTAGCTCTATGCCTCTTTCCTCTTCTTACATGGCCCCATTTTATTAATGAATGTACACCTCATGAAAGTATACTTCCAACCAAATAAATGCTATCTCTGTCATATGGAGCACTAAAAAGAAGATCCCTGCACTCTAAGATTTGGGGTATCTCTCCACACTCCTGATATTAATTACTAGAATCTTCTAGAAAACAACTCCCCATGCTAACATGTTACTGAAGTAAATGGACTCTGAGCCTGAGCCAAAAGACTGTTATTAATTTAGAAAATGGAAGTTTCACCATATACTCAGAATTTAGCTGACAATCTACTTCTAATACCATTCATGAATAGATCTGTTATATGTGGAAACTTTTAAAGAATGTAATACCTTCCAGTTCTGGAGACAGTAGAAAGGTACTAGGCTACCCAAGATGAAGTCAGCCAGGACTTTGATCTAACAATGAACCATCCACAATGACTAAGTCAAAGAAAGCAGGACTGCCTTGGCTTCTTGGGCCAAGCAAGTAGGGTCATGTTAGAGTCAAGAAAAGGACAATTCCTTTTGATGGGCTCTTCCACTGCTTGGTGGTCATGTGACCAAAGTAGAACAAAAATAAACAGAAAGTTCTACCCTAATATTCATTTATGTACCATTAAACCATAAATTAATTGCATTGAGTTTCATGAGCCAAACAAGAAAAACCAGTCCATCAAGACACACCATTTAATAGTACTCTGATGATATTTAATATTTATGTAGTACTTTGTAATTTTCAAGGTACTTTCCCACTTATTTTTTAACACCTGTTACGTCAAGGAAATCACTACATATGAATCCTTTTTTCATAGGAATAATGACAATTTAAAGTCAAGGAAATCACTATATAAAAATCGCCTTTTCATAAGAATAATGACCAGTCTGAACTATTCTAGGTAATAAACCACACATTCCGCATTCAGTGAAAATGCTGGTAATCATGAAGCACATAAGAAATTTTACAGTTCTTTTATTATTTCCTTCACATTATTTCATTAGATCCTAATAGCCACATTGTATCTTAGGGTGTGTCTGTTATTGATTCAACAATGATTTATATTCTTTCAATGAGTGTCATATGCCCAAACTGTATTAGAAATACTACAGTAGGTAAACAAATACTTTCAGCCCCCAAGTGATACAGGAGGAAAACCTAGGTAACAGATAATGCCTATATTTAATACTATAAACTATGATTAATATTGTAAATTAGTCCTTTTAATCACCATATTGTACATTATCCATAATCATTAAAGACCCTAACATGCATGGCTTTCTGAAGCATTGTTACTTAAGGTGATACCTGAAAGATAAGTAGGACTTAGGCAAGTATTTCCCAACTTTTTCCTTGATTACAGTCTCCTACAAAGCCCTTAAAGACATGTTTTCTCTAACTCCCTCTCCATGAAATGTTGATACCAAATATGTCTGTATATCTGCTCATGTACTTTGTACTCTACACATGAGAAACAATGGTAAAAGAGAAACCAACAAGAGCTTGTGGTCTGGTTATTTCAATTCTTCCACAGTACTTGGAACACTTTATAGGAACAGATCAAGAGAGAATCAATGTATCAAGTAGCCAAACTCACTTTGTGATGTCTTCAACCAGCTTGGAGTGTCCAGCTTGTAAAGCTAAGTCTAATGGTGTGGCACCTTCTTCGTTGGGCAAAGACAAGGCCTGAACTCCCCCAGGGAGGCACAAGAGGAAATGAGAGAGCTTAGGTAGGCCCCATCTCATAGCCAGGTGTAGAAGAGACTCTCTGCATAAAGAAACTGAGAATAAAAACAAATGGCATTAGTTCTTTCAGTTGCAAAAATGTGCCTTATATGTTTTATCTCTAATACCATAGATTTAGACATAATAAGAATGTCAGAACTGGAAGGAACCATTGAAAGCATGTAATCCAAACACCTTATATTTAATTAGGCTCCACACACCGTGTGGACCCCAATGTGGGGCTTGAACTCACAACCCTGAGATCAAGACCTGAACTGAGTGAGATCGAGAGTGGGACACCCAAACAACTGAGCCACCAAGGCACTCCCATTTTACTGCTGAGGACAGGGCGAGTGATTTGTCCAAAGGTCGGCAGCCAAGAGGTGCTGGGCAGGATGTGCCCATCACTGGTACAGTGCTGTTTCCACCCATTACAGCACACGTTCACACTCCCCTTCACTTGTGCAGAAGTCAGCGCGGGAAAACGAGCGCTAGGAGCACACCATCCTTTCGAAACACCAAGCTGCCCTTGAAGGACATGCTGCTACTTCAGGAGGGCAGTGTCTCAGAGGCCACAACCGTAAGGGAGTCCCTGTTCCCACTCATGAGCCAGAGATGCTCCTCCCCCCCCGAGGAGAAGGTAGGGTAGAAACGGGCTTCCCATGTCCAGAAAACTCGAGACCATGGTCGTTCCCCAACTTCACGGAGGAGTTCTGGTGCATCTATTAGGTTCCTGGGACTGTTTCAGGGCTGGCAAACCGCCCTAATGCTTTGCTTCCACAGCTCAGCCTGGGGCCTCTTCACATGGCCCTTGACAAAGGGCTCTTGGTCAACCTGTGTTCTGAGTTTTCACCGTAGTTTGCAGCTTTCACGTTAAGGGGTACATATCATTGTAGAGGCTGAGGGGTTTTATTATTCTCAACACCTAATACAATATCTCACAAACTGAAGTTGTCCAATGTTTGTGGAGCTGAGTGGCAACTCTTAAAATTGCCATCATTTGTGTATGTTCGAA
This sequence comes from Taxidea taxus jeffersonii, assembly GCA_003697995.1. NCBI lineage: Eukaryota > Metazoa > Chordata > Mammalia > Carnivora > Mustelidae > Taxidea > Taxidea taxus. Next base: position 103,848 of record ML093209.1, read on the forward strand.
TTGCCTTTTTGCATACAGTTTGTACACCCATATTTCTACTGCAATATTCAGTGCCTGGAACACAGCTGGCTCGTGATAAATATTACACTGGAAATATGGAAAAGAATAAATTTGTTTATATAAAAAAAAAAGGTAGAATCATAAACTCCCCAGACATCAAGACATACCTTAAAACAAACCTTATCTTCACAAACTAAACCTGAAATCCTAACACTCAAGATCTGCTGGAATGCACGCAATGAGAATGTGAATTGGATCTGTCCTCAAGCTGAATAATGTTATTGGCTGCAGCTATAATGGGAAGGATGTCTAGAGCACACTGTATTGCACAGCAGGAAAAGCCAGAGGGAAGAGACCCCTTCTGTTTTCTACCCCAATACCGTGGCCTGCACATGTATGGATCTAAAAATACCTGCTTACTGAATGAATGAATGAATGAATGAGTGAATATATGACCAAAGGGGCTCCTTCCCTGATGAGTACCCAGGAAAGTGAGCTTTAGGGATATGACTGCAGCTGCTATGCTACTTGGAGCATCTATCATTCTTAGTTCCACCTCTGGTACCTTGACTAAAATCTGTGAACAAAAGCTACTTACTCTCTCAGACTTTGGACACTGAGGACAATAACTACTTCTCCACAAGTTGGAGGCCTGCATTAATATGACTTTACCTTTCCATTGTCTTCATTAGCATAACTTCACTACTCCAGGAGATTCTTCCCAGGGCAAATGATGGTCTGTTCATCATTCCTTCAAGACCCATCAACTCCTCTGTAAAAAGCATCCGTTTGAGCCCTAAAACCAATCTATATTATACCACGATCCTCATCTGCTCCTAATCCAACTCCCTGCCTTGCCCACCCCCCCTTCTCTGCATTAGAAGACCATCATTAAGCCAACCTTTAAGTTCTCATTAAATTCCAACCCTGCCCCACCCCCACCCCAAGAGGCTGCTGAGGCTGCACGGAGGCAACCTCCCTGACCAGGCCAGGCAGTTAGCTCAGCTCTGTCTCACCAGCAGACTGTTGGGATGCTATCTGGGGAGCCAGCATCCAACCCCACTCTAATTATGCCACTGCACAAATGCAGAAGAAAACTGCTTAGCTTACATTTTTAGTGGTTTATACTATGTCTTTATCCAGATCAAGAAGGTGAAGTGTTCTGTTTCAAATTTGTAACTAGGCCCTCGCAGTGAAAATACCACCGACTTCACTGTGCATTTGCTCTATCACCTGTCTGTGTGACACAGCGCACACACACACCCCCACCCCTATCCAGGTCAAATAACATCTGAAATGCCAAAACATTTAAAGACAAAGCAGTGCACACCTGCCAGATATCTGCCTAATATGCCTGATATCTTCAAAAGGCTATTGAAGAACTTATCTCTCTTTTACCCTTTAAGTTTTTGACCTTTAAACTCATTTTATTAGAAGGTAGGGTTTTCATTCTTAACAGACTCCCGACAAGGCATGTTTGAGAACATTTCCATTTTTTTTCCCCCTTCTTAAGTAATAAGGAGGAAGAGACTGTTAGGATCAGGTAACAAAACAAACACAAATGCACAAGGACACTCCTCAACATATATGTCAGCATGAGCTCATAACCAGCCACCCTCTAATGGAATTTCAAAGTCATAGATCCCAATCTCAACTGGGTAAGAAACACTGCATGGCTGTATAAGATACTATTTTCTTCCAAGACAAAGACCAAAAGGGAACATCAAAACCGTCTGCATTCCCTTTTAAAATAAAACTATTGGTAAAGGCAAATATGGCGTCAACCATTTAAATGGAACTCCTTACATCACCTGGGGCAGTACCCCAGATACCCTTGACCCTGGGGAGGAGTCCACTCTATTCTACCTGGTTGACAGGGTGGGTGGCAGGAGTTTTCCTCCTCCAGAACACCTACCAGGCATGTTCTGTTAGTCCAGCTCCCCATTCCCTCTTTGGGCTCCAATCTCACATCTAGTTCACAGAGGAGCAAAGCAAACTTGTAGGAAAGAACAGCTCACTGCTGAAACTGTTCCTCCCTCCCTTCCTCCCTCTCAATCTGTCCACTTCCTGGGAAGGTGGGAAGGCAGGCGTAGAGAGGATCTTCTGATGTTTGAAGGAAACAAATAAGAAGCTGACCAAGATGGTTTGAGAGAGCCTTCTCATTCGGTTTGAAAGTTCAGAGCCCAGAATCAGGCAAAGAGCCTGAAATAGGAAACACCATGACATATATAAATAATTCTGCTTGTTATAGAGTTTCAGATTCTTAACAGTGGTCAGGAAAACAAGCTGTGAAAAGGGGTTATACAATCTGGCAGAAGTGGGAGGAGGTGTGTTTAAAATATATTTTTAACCAAATAAATATGTCTCTTCCTGTGTAGCTAATGCCAGGAGTTATGCGAACTAATGTTACTAAAACAGAATTACTTGTAATTGTTCTAATGGCAAACATGAGAAGGTATGACCTGTCACATCCCGGGAGCAAAATCACCCAGACACAAAGAGGAAGTGAGTAGGCTGTGCCATTCAATCAGCATTTCCCATCAAGGCATAAAGGGAGTCCACTGGACCCAGATAGGGATGGAAGCTCAAATCCTATGCCTCTCGTTCTGGCACACCTCAGTTTCTGTGCCCAGAAAATAAGACGATCATATCAGAGGCCCAAGGTCCTGAGAATATTCATCCCAGCCTGACTTACTGAGGATCAAGAATGCAGGAAATACAGCCCACCCCAAAGGTACTCCGACAGTGTGCAAGCATAGGGGCTGAAGTAGCTGGTGAGGCTGTTGCTGAGGGAAAGTGATTTTATGTACTGTTCAGTCCAAATTTGGGACCATCATAGCTTCACAAGGTCTGGAGATAGCAGAATATGGAAAAATAAATTACCAAGTCCACAGGAACTCACAGTCACGGCTACAGGAAATGTAAATGGGTATAACCACTTTGGAAAATACATTGCCACATCGAATAAATGTGAAGAAACTGAAGTCTTCAGTCATTAAGCATTTCCACTCCTACATATAAGCCCTAGTGAGCACCATGCTTTGCATGTCACAGCAAACACACCTAAAAATGTATAATTGTCCAAAAACAGAAGTGATCTCAACATCCACCAACAATAGAATAAACTGCAGTATAATCACACTAGTATCCTAACATCAATAAAAAAGTACAGACTAATACAGAAAAAAAACCTAAGAAATATACTATTGTTGCAGAAAAGTCACAAAAGAGTCCACAGAATAAGTTTTGGTTAATATGAAATTTTACAAAGTGAATAGCTATGGCATGCTATTTAAGAACACATAGGTAGTAGAAATTTAAGGAAAAGCAAGGAAACAGTTACTCTACAAGTGGGCATCATTTCTCTAGGACAAAGAGGAGACCATGAATGGAGCTACTTCTGGGGTCCAATGGTGCCTATATCTCCCCACCAACATGCACAGGAAGCCGTGTTTAAGGCTCACCCTAGGGCAATTAAAACAGAATTTCCAGGGTTGGGACCCAAGCCTTAATTTTTCCCAAAGATTCCCAAGTGATTCACACAACACCAGAGTTAAGATTTGCTACTTTCTCTAAATAAGTGGTGAACAAAACACCTGCCAATGCTTCCTTTTTATACCACTGTCTTCCCTATCATCTCTTAAAATCTATTCACTAAAAATTTTAACAATGAATAATAACAAAAAAAAAGCTTGTGACTTTCACAAGTTATTCTTAATCTACAATACTTGCTCCCAAACCAAGATATATCCTTAAACACTGTAAGCAAAATATTAAAGATAAATGTGAGAGGGCAATAATCTAGAAACAAATGCTTTTATTTTATTTATTTTTTTGAGATTTTATTTATTTGACAGAGAGAGACAGAGAGAGAGAGGGAACACAGGCAGAGGGAGTGGGAGAGGGAGAAGCAAACTCCTGCCAAGCAGGGAGCCCCGATGTGGCACTTGATCCCAGGACCCTGGGATTTCGACCTGAGCTGAAGGCTGACGCTTAACGACTGAGCCACCCAGGTGCCCCAGCAAATGCTTTTAAATGCAGTTTAATTCAGGAGTACTTCTACTTTGTAGGATTTACTGATGTTTCACAACAACTGAGTGGAGCTGTTAAAATATATTCAATACTGTAAGTTTATGAACAAAATACATCACATATATCCAAATCATTAAAATAAGTTGTACTCTCATTTCCAAACCACGTATATATTTATGGAGGTCTCAATTTTTGCATCTAAGTCATCAGTAGACAAACACTAAATGAAACTAGTATTCAATGCCAGTACTATATGCCAGATCTTGTAGATGTAAAGATTATCTTTGAATACCATACTGCCGCCCACTTTTCTTTGGAATAAATATCTGGCCCGTGAAACCACTGACTGATGAGTTGCAGCTCTAGGCATAGACACAGAGTACGAACAGAAATAAGGAAAGTACTGGACCTACAACCTCCCTCATGTATGATGACTTGAAAATTGAGACGTCTATCCAATGGCAAAATGATGAGCAAAAACTAAAGAGAATGAAAAAAATATTGCCAAAAATTTTATGGAACACAGAGGAGAATATGCGGTATGAGCACCACATACAATCTCCTATCTTTTCAGGACTCTCAATGAAATAGGAGAGATCATGTACTATGGCATCTTTCATTCAAGTGGTCTAATCAAGGCTTTGGTGCATTAAAAAATCACTTCTCCAGGGCGCCTGGGTGGCTTAGTGGGTTAAAGCCTCTGCCTTCGGCTCAGGTCATGGTCTCAGGGTCCTAGGATTGAGCCCCACATCGGGCTCTCTGCTCAGCAGGGAGCCTGACTCCCCCTCTCTGCCTGCTTGTGATTTCTCTCTCTGTCAAATAAATAAATGAAATCTTAAAAAAAAAAAAATCACTTCCCCACCCAGAATATCAGAGGTTGTTGAGTCCAGAATGGAAACTGAAAATATAAACAGGTTCACAGGAAAGATATTGAAACAGAACAGCCCAGGAGCACAATACCAACATGGCAGCTATGGTTGGACAGTAAAGGCAAGGGGAGAAGAAGAGAAGTGCAACAAACCCAACAGTGGGTTTTAGCTCCCTAATATGTCTTTTCTGCTTCGGGCATATTTGAGACACTCAGATGACAACTCCTGACTGCGAGTCTGGGAAAACACCAATCACACAGTTTCATTCCATCAAATTCACATTGCCATATGCAATGCTAGAATGCAGTTTATGGAGTTTGCCTCTCTTTTAGGCTGGTTATACTTTATTTTACCTTGTGGGACTAGTACTAAATCAGTTGAAACATTAAAAAGTCCTTATCAGGGGCGCCTGGGTGGCTCCGTGGGTTAAAGCCTCTGCCTTCGGCTCAGGTTATGATCCCGGGGTCCTGGGATCAAGCCCCACATCAGGCTCTCTGCTCAGCAGGGAGCCTGCTTCCTCCTCTCTCTCTCTCTCTCTCTCTGCCTGCCTCTCTGCCTACTTGTGATCTCTATCTGTCAAATAAATAAATAAAATCTTTTTTTAAAAAGTCCTTATCAGATCTCAAAGATGGCAATCCAATTTCAGGCCTGCACTATCTGGGGACATGTCCAGACTAAACTATACAGTGTACACATCAATAGAATCTATTAAGAATCCGATCACAACACTGCATAGTGCAAAGGCAGACAGACAGAAGAACTGGATTTGAACACTTACAGAAATGTAGCTGTGGAAAGACCCCTTAATTCGCAACTTTTAAGGGGTCTGATGGAGAAGCTGAGTGTTATCTTCCCAGCCTACTACCCAGGAGTGTCAGGGGGACATAATGAAAATGAGGTTGTCAAGAACTATGAAAGCCAGTATTGGGGGGACTTCTTAGTAGTATACATTTGTCTGATA
>ML093210.1:0-10065 GCA_003697995.1 Taxidea taxus jeffersonii
TGACTGTTTCATTGATTCTATGCCTGTCCTTTAGCACACACTGGAATGGCAGGTAAGTCCAGCCTGTTAAATGCTGATGTGGTGTCAGGGGATTCTTGACCTGATTTTTCACTAGAACATAGTCTCTCATCTTAGCCTGACATTCTACTCCACTTGCCACTGTCAATGCCAGAGGAAGTGTCATTATTTGAACAATTGCATCTTCCAGAAGAAAAGACACAGTGTTTACTTTTAAGAATGTCAGTCGTCGTACATTTAGAAGCATTTTCTGAGGGTGTGTAGAAACATATCTCACTGGACTAAAAGCAAAACTCTTCGTCCATGCTGAGAATCACTGACTCAAGACTGGAAGGGACTTTAAGAAACCAACTAGTACAGCCTCCTGCCTTCAGCTAAAAGAGAAGAGATTTTTAAAGATCTCCATGAAACACATTCTGTGATTACTTTATTTCTTGTAGATTCAACAAACTTCTGGTTTGCTTTCTTGCAATTGAGTTTACATCAGAAGAATATTTGTTGGCAACTATATATCTCAATTGCTTTTATCTCTAACCAGCAAAATTATATGCATAAATCACATTCTTACATAGTTGGTAGTATTCTACTGTGGGGGTCAGCAAACCTTTTCTGTAAAGGGCCCAACAATCTCTGTTGTGATGCTGACGGTGAGATCTCCATTGCAACTGCATAGCTCTACACTGTGGAAATAGGCATAGACTATAAGGAAATGAATGGCTAGGACTCTGTTCCAGTACAAGTTCATTTACAAAAAGTTCATTTACAAAAAGTTCATTTACAAAAAGTTCATTTACAAAAGCCTGCTGTGGGTCAGGGCCTGAGAGCAGTAGTTTGCTGACCCGTATTCCATTGTTTGCCAAACTTGCTCCTGGGAAAAGCAGTCCCCTGTATGTAGTCTTTTGACTCCTACATGGCCAGGTAAGTAAGAACGCTCCTTGCTCCCAGAATATTCCCGCTGCAAAGTAAAAAGGAGCCCTCACAGCCTGTGATGGACATATTTCCTTGAGAATATCTTCCCCTGATCCAGACTTTATATGTACTTCTCTCTTCTGATGACATATGTGTGCCATAGGACACACAGTCAACCTCACCTCTCTATGTTCCCAGAGGAAAAGTAGTGAGGTCCTTTGCCTATAGGACAAGAGGCATATGTGCAGACCATCTCCAGGCTTGGGGATTGCAGTTAGGTCCACTAGTCACGGAGGACTGACACTCACTACCAATAGTCACTAAACTTACCTTGCTTTGTCTCTTCTCTAGCGGAGTAAATGTTGTTCCATTCGGTTTTGTGTGAGTTGCCTTTCTTGGCAATACCAACACCTTAAAACCATAGAATGAGTTCACATTCTGGGACTACAGTTCTTGCTGGCAGAACCTTAAAAGTATCTGCTATCTTTCAAGCAATGAGACTCCCCCGCCGGGGATGGTAACAGATGTCATATAACCTTTTTTCTTTTTTCTTACTATTGTTTGAGAGATACAATGTTTTTTATAAAAATGCATTTTTTAACTGTGGGATCAGTTTAAGCAACTGATTTTGGCAAAATCTCTTATGAAACTTTCTTACAGCAAGGCTAAGAATTGTCACGAATATTCTAGGCCAATTTGAGTGTCGTCTAGGTGTCTTTTTTTTCCTTGAGAATCCTTGGTTATTAGGTCAATATTCAAAAAATAAATTGTGTGGTTTTGACATAGTTCTGGAATATTGTACTATGTCCCAGCATAGTATTTTACTATTAGCGAGGCTTTCTATTAAAACAAATGTATGTAGAATTAAATAAAAATAAATATACATAAGTACTTTAAATTGTTAAATAACATGATAAATGACATTGGCAACTAATGACATTTATTCAAAAATAATTTTTTTTTTTAGAAAGCAGACTTTCTTTTATTCTGCCCTAGTACAAATTTAGCTATCAAGTCCTTAAATTTCTGCTATTATGAGATTATTTAAGCCAAGAAAATTTTTGGATAAGAATATTAGTGAAAACTTTCACATATATAAGTAATGGTTTGGCAGGAAAATGTATACAATTGTTTAGATTTAGATTTTTTCCATCTGTTTTTTCTGAGAGTGGTGAAGTTCAATTTTAAAATAAGAACTATATAATTTAGATTATGTGATTTGGGGAATTTCATTAATATTTGGATTCTTTTGGTTCATGTGGTTATCTTGAAGTAGATTTTCTATCTAAATCAACTTCTAAATTGAGGAACTATTTTAAAAAAATGAAACAGGGGCACCTGGGTGGCTCAGTGGGTTAAAGCCTCTGTCTTCGGCTCACGTCATGATCCCAGGGTCCTGAGATCGAGCCCCATATCGGGCTCTCTGCTCGGCGGGGAGCCTGCTTCCTCCTCTCTCTCTGCCTGCCTCTCTGCCTACTTGTGATCTCTGTCTGTCAAATAAATAAATAAAATCTTAAAAAAAAAAAAAAAGAAAGTTGAGAAAAAATGAAACAGTAAGGATATTTGCTATGCTGAGAAATAAAGGAAATATTTTGTAAATATGTTTGGAAATGCGGCTAGTATAATTAAAAAGATAATAATTTCTGCAATTTTTTATTTCACTTCAAATTCTGGCAGAAATCTCATTAAGTTCCTCTTCATATCATGACAGGAGGAAGTGAGCATAATTCTGACAATATCTGTGTTTTTATCTGCACAATGAAAAATAACCACTTGGATCTTTTTTTCCTTCTTTTGCATGAAAAAATGGTATTCAGTTCTTTCTGGATCATGACAAATATTCTTCATTGACTGAAGACTAAAGTTTGGCTCCTTATAACAACTGTGGGAAAACATAAATTAACCACATAGTTACAACTTTGTGGGCATGGTGAAACACAACATCCACATCCTAAGAAATTAAGACTATATTGGTATCACAGACTCCAGCAGAATGGATCCCATCCTTAGAAACTGGGTAAGAACAAGGTAAGAACAGAGACAGAAATCAAGTTCCTATATTAGCTTTAGTGTCTTCTCCCAGATTTTTAAAAAGTATGTTCTTCATTTACGTATAGTCAATTCATGTCATATCAATCCCAAGCATAAATTAAGATCAGTCTGAATGAAGGTCATGTTCATGTCCATAAATGTTTCAGTAGTTTGACTGAAAAACAGTCAAATCTGTCCAAACACGATGCCAATCAAAGACACTCAGTCAAAATAAAAGTTGTCAACTATTTTTTTAAATGTAAAACTACTACTTGACTAATAATTTTCATTTTTGACTGATACTCTTGTGGGTATTTTTTTAATTCTTTTAAAATCAGTTTTTAGAGGAGTAATTTACATACAATGATATTTATTCACTAATTCTAAGTGTATAATTCAATCTGTGACTAGTGATTAAACATTACTAAATTCTTGTCAAAAAAACTATTTCTATCATCCTTCTTTTCCCCTTCCATTCATTCCTTTGCAATCAATCCTCTATCCAGTGCCCATCCCTGGCCATCACTGATCTGTTTTCTTTACTCAGTTTGCATCTTCTTGTATTGTATATAAATGGAATCATGCAGTATGTAGTCTGTTGTTTCTGGCTCCTTCATATAGTTCGATTCTTTTGAGATTTATTCATATTGTTTAAACAAATGTTATAAAACCCACAATACATTGATAATATTTTTTTGCATTAAATAATCATCTTTGAACAAAATTATAAATAAAAAATGGTATATTTGGTCATGTATTTACCACTTTTGGTGCTCTTCATCTTTGCACAAATTGAAATTTCCCTTTAGGACCATATTCTTCCTCTCTGAAGAACTGCCAGAACTTTCTTATAATACACATCTGTATGCGCTTAATTCTTTCCTGGCCTGAAAAAGTTCTTATTTTTGCCTTCATTTTTTTTTTAAGATTTTATTTATTTACCTGACAGAGATCACAAGTAGGCAGAGAGGCAGGCAGAGAGAGGAGGAAGCAGGCTCCTTGCTGAGCAAAGAGCCCAATGCAGGGCTCGATCCCAGGACCCTGGGACCACAACCTGAGCTGAAGGCAGAGGCTTTAACCCACTGAGCCACCCAGGTGCCCCGTGCCTTCATTTTTGAATGATATTTTTCTGGCTTAAGAATTCTTGATTGACAGCTGGTTTTTTTCCCCACTGAATCTTAAAAATGTCTGTTCATTGTCTCCTGTATTACATAGTTCCAGGCAAAAAGTCAGCTGTAATTTTTAATTTTTTTTTCCTCTCAACATAGGCATCTTTTTTCTCTGGTTGCTTTTAAGATTTTTCACCTACCACTGATTTTAGCAATTTGATTTTAATGCATTTTGTCATGGTTTTATTCACGCTTATTCTGCTTGGTATTTGTTGTGTTTTTTGATCTGTTAGTTTTCACCAATTTAGAAAATGTTTATGCATTATTTTTTCAGATATCTTTCTGCCTACACTGCTTTCTCCTTGTGGAACTCTAACTACAAGTATGATGCTTGATGTTGTTCTGCAGAACACTGGTGCTCTGATCATTTTTTTCAGAAATTCTATCTTTCATTTGGAATGATTTATATTATAATGTCAGCAAATTTATTCATTTTCTCTTCTTCAGCATTTCATATACTGCTAGTGCCAACCAGTGTGTTTTTCATTTCAAATATTGCACTTTAAAAAAAATCTCAAGATGTTCGTTTTGTCTTCTTCATATATTTCATTTTTCTCATCATGCAGATTTTTCTCTAGTGAGCTGAACAAATGGAATATGTTTATTGTAGCTCCCGCAACATTTTTTTTGCACTTTCCACTCTCTCTTATAATCTGTACTAGTTTTTATTGATTGATCTTTTTCACCTGGTTATGATCATATTTTCCTGCTTCTTTGCATACCCAGTAATTTGTGGAGTTTTGTTTTTGTTGGACAGAGTGAATTTTATCCTGTTACATGCCCTTAAATAGAATAGGATTTTGTTCTGACATGGAATTAAATTCCTTGGATGCAGGTGGATGCTTTATGTTTGGCATTTAAGTTTTATTAGGATAGGTCTAGCACTGTCTGTAGTCTTGGGCTAATTCAGCTATATACTAAGGAGATATCCTTCTGAGGATTTTAGCTGATAATCCATATCTCACAATGTCTTTCCAGTCAGGTTGGTAGGAATGCAAACTACTCCCAACACCGTGGGAGTTCTTTTCCAAGTTCCTTTCTATTGGTTCTCTCCTCAACCTCAAGTAGTTTCTCTGACACATTTGTAGTACAGCCTGAAGACAAAATCTATAGATATGTGTAAAATCCAGAGTTCTCTTTCTGTGTATCCCCCTCCTCTACAGTAGTCACTTCTGGAAATTTTAGCTGTTTTGTCTTCCCAGATCTTCAAACTCTGATTTCTCAATACCGTGACACATCTGGAAACCCTTTGGGGTTTCTCTTGCTGAGAGGCTGCCTGGAAACTGTCTCAATGAATGGAGGGCTCACCTTATTTTTTTCCTTCATTCAGGGATCACATTCATGAATTTCCTATTGCCCAAAGTTCAAAAAACAGTCTTACTCATTTTGTCTAATCTTCAAGTTGCATAATACAGGAAGATAAATTTGGTCAGTGGAAATCCTGATATGTATGTATGTATGTATTTTTTACCAATAATGTATTAGGAATCATAGCATTGACCTGCAGGTACTATCATCCTTTAGATATTTATCTGGAATCTGACTCTCTCCTCACCAACTTCACAACTACTTTCTCAATTCAGGCCACTGTCTTATTTGTTTCATTTCCATGCTCCCTAAATGTTCTCATCACTTCCCTTCTTCATGCTCCACTGTTATGTCTTTGACATTGCTATCAGCCATATCTTACTAAAATGTAAATCAGATTGTATCATGCTCTGAATTTTCAACTCTCCAATTTATTTCCCTTACACTCTGAACAAAATGAAAGGTTCTTGTCTTGGCTTACTGGACCACATATGCTTTTATCTTCATGGCTAGATCTTCAGCCAAAATCCCTATCATGATGTTTTTTTGCTTATTCTGTATGCTGTAACTGTACAGATCTCCCTGCTGTTCACTGAACAAAGCAAGGTCACTTCCATCTCAGGGCCTTTGCACTTGCTATTCCCTCAGGCTTGACTGTTCTTTTTTAAGATAATCACATAGAATGTCCCCACACTTCATCAAATGTCTGCTCAAGTGTCACTTCCTCAGAGAGGTTATTTCTGAGAACTCTGTCTGAAGTAGGACTACCTCCATTATCTGCATCCACTTACCCTGCTTTATTTTCTTCTTCGTAGCACTGCTCACTGTTTGACATTACATTATGGATCTATTCTTCTAATTTTTACATTTTTCCACTAGAATATAGGTTTAATATGAATGAATATTTTATTTTCTCATCCATAAAATTGTTTTGATGAAGGACCAATAATTACATAATGAGTCTGAAAGAAAATTCTTCCTGAATGTTTAAAAATTAAATAGTGTTATAGAAAAATCAAATACAATATCACAGAAAATTTTCTTCAGGCTCCATAGAGAATGGATTCCCCAGACAGGAAGGTGAGTGGAAGCTTCTACCAGTTTCCAGATTCCCAATGAGCTTATGTCAGTTTTGGGGGAATTACTTGTTTGGAGTACATATTATAAACCATTAGTGCCTTCAGCTTATTTTTTTTATGGATCAGTGAGAATTTAAATGAAATAACATGGTGAAATAGTGTTTTGCACTTTTGAAACTGTAGTACCTTAATTTTTATTTTACAACAAATACCCCTTTTTAAAGACAGATCATTTTGTAGAAGCTTATTTAGCTCAAGTGTGCTTGCTTGCCTTTTCTCTCTGTGTCTCTCTCGTCTCTCTTCACAATAGCCTTTTTTGAAATCTTGAGCTATAAGGAGATAATGGGCTTGAAAAAAATTAATGTTTTTATTCATAATCTAGATCACTATTCAGAGGTTTTCCTGTGGGGCACAGTGGGCTATGCCAACCACCTCTCCAGCCCCAAGTTAATGAAAGGAAATGTTCTCTTTCAATGTTCACTCTACTTTCATTTAAGAGCTTTAAATATTCCTCCCAAACATATAAACACATTTTTGTAGTATATTTCTGAAATCTATTCTCTGAAATATTCATTAGACAGACTTCCTGAAATATTCTCAAGTAATTCTGAGGTCTTCTAAAACTAATCACTAAAATGTTTGGCCTCTTAGCAATAATAGCAGTAGCAGCAAACACTGGCTTAAATATAGAATTCAACAGTATGTTGAATCTCAGACAGAAATAGAGACAGGAATACCATGCAAAAATGTTTCTCATTTTCCCTGTTGTCTCAATAATCATTAAGTCTATTTATAAATAACCACCATGTTGGCTGTACCCTCCAAGCTCTGGAGATCTGGAAATACTGTCCCCACTTCCACTCTTAGAACTACGCAGTTCATATCCCTCCAAACAGTTTCTTTGAGTGACCCAGATCTTACTTCCCATGCCCTTTTCTGGCCACAGCTCTCTGCACCCAAGGGTGCTGGCTAGATTTTATCTCAGAGGAAACAAAGAAATTGCTCCTCAGCCTCTTCTTCATTTCCTATGAGAGATCCACTTACAGACAGTATTTCATGGTTCTAGTAGCTTTACTGAAGTCCTAAAAAGTTATAGGAATAACTGTATTAAAAACATTGCCTTCCAAAAGAGACTCTTAATGTCATAAAACAAACTGAGGGGGGTGGGGGGAAGAGGGGTTGGGAGAGGGTGGTGGGGTTACATTATATGTTTAAATAAAGCTTAAATAAAGTTAAAAAACAAACAAAAAAAAACATTGCCTTCCAGACCCCCCACTCCTGTACGTGAGCCCTCAAACACAGCAATTGGTGGGTAAGAAGTCCAGCCCTTCTCCTTCCTATTCTCAGAGAAAGCACCCTCTCTAGGCTGTACTGACCACTCAAGCAAACCCTAAAATTCCATAGTTTCTTCTTATTGTTGCACATAACTGGAAACTTCCATTACTTGTGTATTTGATAATTTTCCCAGTAGAATAAATAAGAGATACAAAATAATGCTAAATTTTTGCTCACTACTGAAAATATACACCACAAACATCCTTTCCTCATCACCATCATCCTACAACTTTTTTTTTTTTTAAAGATTTTATTAATTTATTTGACAGAGAGAGAGAGATCACAAGTAGGCAGAGAATCAGGCAGAGAGAGAGGCGGGAAGCAGGTTCTCTGCTGAGCAGAGAGCCTGACGTGGGGCTCGAACCAGGACCCTGAGATCAGGACCTGAGCTGAAGGCAGCGGCTTAATCCACTGAGCCACCCAGGCGCCCCCATCCTACAACTATTTAATGCTACTTGCAAATGATCAGCAAGTTTCTCTTGGCTGTGTTTATTTTCAATGTATTGGCCAGTTCAGTCCAAAGCAGTCATACATTCCCCTCTCTGTGTGGTAATTTTCTGTGGGAGGTCAGGTAGTTTATTCATTGGAAATAAAAAGTACTCTGAGAATACCATTTGTGTGCTCAGTTCTCTCTTGCTTACTCTTAGTCATTTAGAAAATCAGTGATTGGAGATCAGGAGCCATAGCATGCAGAAATAGTTTCACTCTTTCTGGAGTATTCTTCCCTTCTCTTACGTGCCTGGAAAGATGGTGTCCACTCTTTACTATTCAGTTAAGGGGTAAATATTTCTATAAATGGTTTTACGATACCTAGAAGTACAACTGGCTTCATCATGTTCTTTTGGTTTAACATCTCTCTCCTCATTCAAGAGACAGTTAGCTCCTTGAGAACCAGGATTGTATCTTTAATTATACAGACTCAGAATCTCATATGATATCCTCAGTCAATATCCAAGGAATGACTGAAGGAATAACAACAGTATTCAACACATCATACAGACTCATTGAGGGCTACATATAAAAAGGAAGATGAATATTACATGTAATTGAAGAAAGTTTCATTAGAAAGACTCTAGAATTGAGCATTAAAGAATATATTCAGATGGAGAAAATTTCCAGGTCATTCTGGGAAAATAAATATACATGGATGCATAGATAGAAATTGGAGTATCATGTGGGATATTAAGGAGGTGGAATAGACTTGGTCAAAGACCTGTTTTGGAAAGTTTCAACAGATTCAGACATTTAGATGAGATAAATTATCCAGATCCCTAAGTCGGTAGCAAAAATGTTTGGACTCAATGCTGTAGGCAATAAAGAACCGGTAATAACATGAGTCAATTCTTGCATCCCTGTCCTTTTCTCAACCAGGAGTAGGACTATCTCGAAAAACCCAACTTTATTCTTTGTTTTGATTGTAACTAGTAGCAGGAATGGCTACAATCACCAGATGATAAAAACTGGGAACATTGCTCATTCAAGTCTGCTCACTAGTGCTTTTCCTGCAGTCAGAATCTGAACGCCTGGCCTATGAACCTGTCCTCCTGACCTGATTCTATCCATCCCCTGTCTCTTCTGCTTTGTCTACATAGACTCCTAGCTCAGAAGAATGGGGGCTTGGAGTCCAATGGGAAAGCTATAAAAGTACTCCAAATGAGATAGAGAAAGCTTAAGTTATATTCCTGTTACTGGGAGGAAATAACAGCTGGCTAGGAGAGACAACTGAATGGAAGAACAGACAAGACTTAATGGTATCACTCAGGACAGTTGGGAAAAGAAAACTGATGGTGTAACTGGTAGAGGTAGTAGAGCGAGGACCAGTTTGAAACGGGTAGGAGAGAATGGCGAGTTAGGGTTTGCAGATGTTCAGCGTATGGTGACTCCAAGAGGAGCTCAGTATAACACAATCAATTGAAATAGAAGTTTCTCAAGAGAAAAAGACACGTGCAGGAGAGAGACTTAAAGTCCAGGAGGGAGGACATATACTTCTATAGAGATGATAAGGTTATGAGAAAAGACGAGCCTTCTGTGAGAGAATGTAGTTGCAGGAAAACAGGGAACCCATTTTGGTATTTTTTTAAAAAACATTTTACTTACTTATTTGCAAGAGAGAGAGAGAGAGAATGGGAGAGAGAGAGTATGGGAGAGAAGAGAGAGACCGGGAGAGACAGACAGAGACCGGGAGAGGCAGACAGAGACCGGGAGAGGCAGACAGA
>ML093210.1:23899-108950 GCA_003697995.1 Taxidea taxus jeffersonii
AGAATTACAGACCAATATCCTTGATGAACACAGATGTGAAAATTCTCACCAAAATACTAGCCAATAGGATCCAACAGTACATTAAAAGGATTATTCACCACGACCAAGTGGGATTTATTCCAGGGCTGCAAGTTTGGTTCAACATCCGCAAATCAATCAATGTGATACAATACATTAACAAAAGAAAGAACAAGAACCATATGATACTCTCAATAGAAGCTGAAAAGCATTTAACAAAGTATAGCATCCCTTCCTGATCAAAACTCTTCAAAATGTAGGGATAGAGGGCACATACCTCAATATTATCAAAGCCATCTATGAAAAACCCACCACAAATGTCATTCTCAATGGAGAAAAACTGAGAGCTTTTCTGCTAAGGTCAGGAACATGGCAGGGATGTCCGTTATCACCACTGCTATTCAACATAGTACTAGAAGTCCTAGCCTCAGGAATCAGACAACACAAAGAAATTAAAGGCATCCAAATTGGCAAAGAAGAAGTCAAACTTTTACTCTTTGTAGATGATATGATACTATATGTGGAAAACCCAAAGGACTCCACTCCAAATCTGCTAGAACTTGTACAGGAATTCAGTAAAGTGTCAGGATATAAAATCAATGCACAGAAATCAGTTGCATTTCTTTACACCAACAACAGGACAGAAGAAAGAGAAATTAAGGAGTCAATCCCATTTACAATTGCACCCAAAACCATAAGATACCTAGGAATAAACCTATCCAAAGAAGCAAAGGATCTATACTCAGAAAACTACATAAAGTGCTCATGTAGAAACTGAGGAAGACACAAAGAAATGGAAAAATGTTCCATGCTCATGGATTGGGAGAACAAATATTGTGAAAATGTCTATGCTACCTAAAGCATTCTACACATTTAATGCAATCCCTAACAAAATCCCATCCATTTTTTTCAAGGAAATG
Organism: Taxidea taxus jeffersonii; assembly: GCA_003697995.1. Classification (NCBI taxonomy): domain Eukaryota; kingdom Metazoa; phylum Chordata; class Mammalia; order Carnivora; family Mustelidae; genus Taxidea; species Taxidea taxus. Next base: position 24,838 of record ML093210.1, read on the forward strand.
GAACAAATAATCCTAAAATTTATATGGAATGAGAAAAGGTGTCGAATAGCCAAAGGAATATTGAAAAAGAAAGCCAAAGTTGGTGGCATCACAATTCCGGACTTCAAGCTCTATTATAAAGCTGTCATCATCAAGACAGTATGGTACTGGCACAAAAATAGACACATAGATCAATGGAACAGAATAGAGAGTCCAGAAATAGACCCTCAACTCTATGGTCAAATAATCTTTGACAAAGCAGGAAAGAATGTCCAATGGAAAAAAGACAGTCTCTTCAACAAATGGTGTTGGGAAAATTGGACAGCCACATGCTGAAGAATGAAACTGGACCATTTCTGTACACCACACACAAAAATAGACTCAAAATGGATGAAGGACCTCAATGTGAGAAAGGAATCCATCAAAATCCTTGAGGAAAATGCAGGCAGCAACCTCTTCGACCTCAGCCGCAGCAACTTCTTCCTAGGAACATCGCCAAAGGCAAGGGAAGCAAGAGCAAAAATGAACTATTGGTATTTCATCAAGATCAAAAGCTTTTGCACAGCAAAGGAAACAGTTAACAAAACCAAAAGACAACTGACAGAATGGGAAAAAATATTTTCAAACGACATATCAGATAAAGGGCTAGTATCAAAAATCTATAAAGAGCTTAGCAAACTCAACACCCAAAGAACAAATAATCCAATCAAGAAATGGGCAGAGGACATGAACAGACATTTCTGCAAAGAAGACATCCAGATGGCCAATAGACACATGAAAAAGTGCTCCACATCACTCAGCATCAGGGAAATACAAATCAAAAGCACAATGAGATACCACCTCATACCAGTCAGAATGGCTAAAATTAACAAGTCAGGAAGAAAGGAGAACTCTCCTACACTTTTGGTGGGAATACAAGCTGGTGTAACCACTCTGGAAAACAGCATGGAGGTTCCTCAAAAAGTTGAAAATAGAGCTACCTTATGACCCAGCAATTACTCTACTGGGTATTTACCCTAAAGATACAAATGTAGTGATCCAAAGGGGCATGTGCACCCAAATGTTTATAGCAGCAATGTCCACAATAGCCAAACTATGGAAAGAACCTAGATGTCCATCAACAGATGAATGGATAAGGAAGTGGTGGTATGTATATATATATATATATAATGTATAGTATTCCATAATATATATATATATATATAATGGAATACTATGCAGCCAGCAAAGGAAATGAAGTCTTGTCATTTGCAATGATGTGGATGGAACTAGAGGTTATTATGCTTCGTGAAATAAGTCAATTGGAGAAAGACAACTATCATATGATCTCCCTGATATGAGGAAGTGGAGATGCAACGTTGGGAGTTTGGGGGGTAGGAAAAGAATAAGTGAAACAAGATGGGATCGGGAGGGAGACAAACCATAAGAGACTCTTAATGTCACAAAACAAACTGAGGGTAGCCAGGGGGAGGGGGGTAGGGAGAGGGTGGTTGGGTTATGGACATTGGGGAGGGTATGTGCTATGGTGAGTGCTGTGAAGTGTGTAAACCTGGAGATTCACAGACCTGTACCCCTGGAGCTAATAATACATTATATGTTTATAAAAATAAATAAATAAATAAAATTTAAGCAATTTAAAAGAAAACTTAAACATGAAAACATGAATACAGGTCCTTTCGTTCAGTTTCACCAAACTTTCAAAAGCTTACCAAATATTCTGTGTTGTCATATTTCTAAACAGAGCATCTATCTTTACGCCAACATTTCCAATGCAAATCTTGCAAGAGAAAAACTTCAGTATATTTAGTAAGTTTAACCTTCTGAGACATGCCTCAGTATGTGTCTAGTTCTATCAACTCAAGCTGAATTATAAGCGGTCTTACACCTAGAAAAATGTACATGTAATAAATGTCTTCACTCCCCCTCTCTGTATTTTAAAGACTGTAAACATTTCTTTTTTTCTGAACATAAAGAAATGAAAGACTTGTACTTTTCCTCTGGGAGCTTATAGACTGGAAGGGGAGATATGATTTCTATACCATGTGAGGAATGTTGTAATAGAAATATTACACGGTGCCCTGAGATGAGATGTGGGGAGGGTATAAGCCTACCAGAGCGGGACACAGCAGAAGCACTTGCTTGGAAAGTGGGTGACAGAAGGAAAAGGTAGAGAAGGACAGGAGTCCAGGAGGCTACCCCAGGCAGAAGAAGGGAGTGCATGATGTAGCTGGATGCTAGTTCCACGCAGATCCAACATGAACTAAAAAGGAGAGAGGAGCAGTGAGAGATGAAGTGGAAGATGTAAAATGAGATCATGAAAGACCTTATGTGCTAGGCAGTTTTGAATTTATCCAACAGATTTTAGGCAGAGGGATGATATGCTGATAAGATCCCTCTCTCAGGTGTGTGGAAAATGGATTTGGGGTGAGAGACAGACTCTGAGAATTTGTGGCATTTTATTTCTATTACCATTATGTAGCTGTTAGTGACTGATAATCTGTGTAAACTAATAGTATTCATATTGCTCTTATTAGGCATATTGGTTATGGAGGTAAGTAGCCATCTCTTTCTAGACCTATCTCCCTGAGGGAGGCTGTCTTACTTGTTTTTAGAGTAATAATAATAATGACAACCATTCAATAATCACATTCTATTCTCTAGATAATGTGTTAAAGGACTTTAAAAATTTCATCTCAAAGAATCCTTGCAATGAAATCAGTAGGTATGATTTGCCCATTTTTTTTTCTTTCCAATGAGGAAACTGAGTTTCAGAAAAATTAAGAAAATAAATAAAAGTGTTTTGTATCAGTCAGGTTCCTGGCAGGAAACAGACCACACACAAAGCAGGTAACTGAGGAGAGTTGAATAAAGAGACTATTTACAAAGGAGAGAGCAGGGTTAAAGGAATCAAGGGACAGACGCTGAGCGCCCTGAGGTTAGCCATGGTCGGAAGCAGCTGGTCCCCTAGTCCTGAAATGGCAAAGGGCTGTGTATTTACAGGAACCCGCAGTGAGGCTCTCTAGTTGTAAGAGACAACCACCTGACAGGAGGTGAGGCTTTCAGGAGAGAAATGAAGGCAACCATGAAGAATAAATTCTCTGAACACATTCTTCTTTCTCCCATTAGCCTCCAGCCAATGTCACCCAGAGGGCAAGTGAGTCCACTAACCTCCAAGGCAACGGAGTCTCTAAACGGAGTTCCCAGCGCCCAATCATTATACTCTGCCAGCAGAGCAGAGCAAAGAAGATGGAGAATGTGTCCATAGGAACAATGGGGAAATGTGCAACCCAAGATCAAGGACAGGACACTTGCCCAAAGCCCATGCACTTTCAAGGTTTCCCAAGGTCTTGACAAGTGTTCAGAACAAGTGCTTGCCACTGAACAATGACTAGGTGTCTGCATTCATGTCTTGCTCCTTCATCTCTTCCTGCTCCTTATTCAGATGTCCCCTTGTCTGTGAACTCTTCTCCTGGCCACTGCAATAAGCACAGCAACCTCACTCAAGAACTCCCTATTCCCTTTCCATGTTCATATGTTTCCATAAATCTTATTCTTTTATTAGTATATTTCACTAGTTGATGTTTTCCTTACATATCACCCACTCTTTCCACAACTAAAATGCAACCCCTCTGAAAGCAGAGAGTTTTCTCTGTTTTGTTCACTCCAGTAGCTAGAATAGTAGCAGGCACTATTCTAGTAAACACTGAGCGAGTGAATAAATGAATAAATGAATTAATGGATGAATCCCATGAATCGAACACCACCAAATACTTCAGAAAACATCAACAGTTTTGGTGGACAGGATTTTAAATCTGGTACATCATCAGTTCCCTGAAAACTGAATTTGTACTCTTCTTTTATATTGTGTTTTTTTTTCCCACCAAGCCCAATGGGTCAGCTCATTCATATGGACATTAATTAATGTCTCAGCGAAAGACAGAGCACAGTATACTCTTCTACCTCATTGTTACTATTTTTGATTAAAATGTTGCTTATCACTGCTAATATCACAAATCATTGCAAAGCTCCATGCCTGGACTTTCACAAAAAAGTCATAGAATTATGATTGAATATTTCAAACTGTGTCTCTAAGTTGTTGCTCATACAACATCATGTTTTCTCACTGCTCTTCTCTTCTTCTGCAATTTCTCATGTTTTCTTAATTTCTTTATCGTTAGCATTTTTTCAAGTTGCAAGAAACTGAGCAGGGTTCCAGTTGCCCCAGGCATGGGGAACTGTGCTCAGCTTACCTCTCTTAGAAGCACCGGATGCCACACAGGAGGCACAGGAGCCCCACGGAGGTCCATCACATCTTTCAGCTTGCAACAGCTTGCAACAGGGGGTTCCCTGACCCAGCCATCTTGCTTTCCTTTCAAAATCTAACCTCAATTGCTTCCTCTCGGTGATACCTCCATTTATTCTTCTTAAGGAAAACTTTCTTTCTGTTGATGTATAACATACATACAGTTAAGCGAACAGCTCAAGGAAACTTACAAGGAAACATGACCAGATGATCACCATCCTTATAACAATAAGGAACAGGATTAGGACTCCAGAAGCATTATTTTGTCCATCCCAGTAAACGTCCTTTCAAAGGTGAGCAACCTTCTAGTCTACGAATACAGATTAATTTCTTTATAGCAGATTGGCCGAGATATAAGCTACATACCAAAAATTCATCCTTTTCAGGTATAACCATAAATCAGCTTTGTCTGTTTTTGAACTTTAAATAATTCAAATCATATCCTATGTAGCCTTTAGTATCTGGCCTTTTTCAGTCAATGTTAGGTTTGTGAAATTCATCCATGTCATTTTGTGTAGCCATAGTCACTGGGTCTTTATTGCTGTATAATATTCCATTTCACAAACATATGATGATTTATCTATCTATCCTATTGGTAATGGAATTGGTGGTTTCCAGATATGGGCTATTATAAGTAATACTTCTATAACCATTTTTATATATGTCTTTTGAAACATGTATACATTTCAGCTAATAAATGTCAAGGACTGGAATTTCTGAACATAAACTAGGCATACAATACATTCAGCTTTAGTAGGTACAACCAAAGAATGTTCTAAAGAGGTGTTACCAATGTATATTCTCATTGGTTGTCCCACTTTTCTACCAATGCTTACATTGTGATTATAGGAGCATCGGGTGATGTATGGAAGTGATGGATCACTATATTGGACACTTGAAGTGGATATAACTCTTTATATTAGCTAACTGGAATTAAAATAAAAACCTGTATAAAAGAAAGAAATAAACATGTGTAGAAGCATTAAAAAAATATTAGCCATTCAGGTGGCACCTCATTTTGGTTATAATTTGCATTTTACTGGAAAGTACTAAAATTAGGCTTGTTTGCCATTTGGGTACCTTTCTTAAGTGCTTGCCCTTGTCTTTTGTATATTTAAAAAATTGAATTGACTGCCCTATTATTGATTTATAGCAGTTCTTTATTAATCCTTAATATAAAGCTTTTATGTACACAAGTTCACATACACACATATACACAATATATGTGTGCATATGTACATATGTGTGCTTGCCTATATATGCACCTATGAGTATGTATACATATGCATATACACATATGTATTCTCACTATGTAAGGATTTTTACAAACTAACTCCATTTGTAGCAGCAAGTCTACCACAGACAGAAGCAAAATTCCTTTTCCATTTTTCTGTCTTATCTGTTCTGCATAATTTCTTCTCTGTTGCCTAAATATTATACTACATTTAATGTGTGTATATCCTCCATTCAATGACCTTGTGACAGATTGTATTTTCCAAAGATAGCTGTTAAAATATCTCCCATGCCACATACTCTTCTTTTTTTTTAGAAGATTTTATTCGTTATTTAAGAAAGAAAGCATGCACACAAGATGGAGGGGCAGAGGGGCAAGCAGATGCTGAGCAGGGAGCCCGATGCGGGGCTCGATCCCAAGACCATGAGATCATGACCCTAGCCAAAAGCAGCTGTTTAACTGACTGAGCCACCCACGTGCCACTCCACGTAACCTTCTTATAATATGACTTTACCACTCCACCCACTGAGAAACAGAACCTTTGTTTCCTCCCTTTGAACCTGTCCAGATTCCAGACTGCTATGTCATGTCCAAGGCTAAGTTAGGAAAGTGTTCACCTATTTCTCTTTGAATGTTTGCTCTTGAACTCTAGCACTGTTCTGGAAAGAAGCCTAAACAAGCCCATGTTGAGATGCTACTTGCAGTCCACATGATGGTGTTCTGGCTGACAACCCAACTGAGTTCCCAGCTGACAGTCAGCATGACCGCCAGCCATGAGAATGAAGATGCTTCTAGATGCTTCTAACCTCTTGCAGCTCTATTGCTCTCAGCTTTCTTATCTTTCTATCTGGAATGGTAGGCACTATGGAACAGAGAAAATCCACTCCTTCTGTGACTATTCAAATTCCAGACCTCATAATTCATAAGTATAATAAAATGGTTGTTTTATGACACTAAGTATTGGGATGATTTATTACATAGCAATAGCGACAGAAAAAAAAAAAAAACCTTCTCTAATGCTTTGCACTTAAAAGTAGTCAAGGAGAATCTATATAGTATGACTAATTTTTAGATACAAGTTAATTTTCTTTCTGTATTTCCACTTACTCTTCTCTCTCACTCCTCCAAGTGACGAGTTTCTTAGAACAGATGTTTAACAACAGTGTCTGTTCTCCATCCAGTCAGTTATGGTCAGTGGAGTATTATCTTATCTCAGAGACCATTATTCTCAGAAGAGAGCCATGGGAATGCCCTGTGACAGTTAAACCTTCATGGACTGTCCATCACAAAACACACACCTGTATTTATTAAAAAACAAAAGTTTGTTAGATAATTTGAACATAAAATTCAAAACCGGAGGTTAGAGGTAGACTAACTCTTGGCACTAGTAGACCCTGACATGTAGGTCAATGGCAGACTACAAATAGAGCCCAAATGTATACCGGTACAAACACAACGGAAGTTTACTGTAGGCTCATGTAACTATTTTGGTGAGTAAATAGGTCAAAGCGTGGTTCTCTTCCATGCAGTCATTCAGGGGGCCTAGACTATTAGAGGCCCTACAGTTTTCAACACATGCCTTTAAAACTGGAAGTCAAGACTGTGGGGAATGACATGAAGGGAGGATTTTATGGGCCAGGTATGGGTCTGAAAGTGGCACACGTTACTTCTGGTTGCATTCTAGTGGTTAGAACTCAATAATATGAATGTACTTAACTGCAAGGGAAACTGTAGCATAGTTATATACCCAGGAAAAAGCAAAGAGCTTGGACTTTGGTGAGCAGCCAAAACTCTCTGTCTCAACCACAAATAATGCATTAAAATTAAATTTGGTATATTTATTAATAGTGATGATTTAGGAAACTAAAATAGAATCAAGTGCTACACAGCAACTATTCTGTTGTTTTCCTTCTTATATTTGCTCTGTGACAACATTGGCAAAAGTCTGGACTGATTCCACTTCTAACTACACCCTTTCCAGGATTTGAAACTGAGAACATTTCTTTAATCAGAGTCTCTCATAGCATAGAAAGATAATTCAAAATGTGATCGCAATAAAGAAAGGCATAGGTACTTGAATGGTCATTCTCTGGTTGACTAGTTAGCTAAGGGATTATACCGACATGACATTTTATCTCTTTCTCCATTGTTTTTTTTTTTTTTTTTTTGGTGGATTGGGGGGTGGAAAAAACCTCTATATATTTCTCTTCTGTCCTTGTGCTATATTCAAACTCTTCATCCCTGAGATGATTTGAGCTGAATGATATATATGGCCACAAATCAGCATAGGGCATATATCTGTATTGGCTGGAAAAAAAAGTGCAGAAATTTCTAAATACTGATTCATGGCAAAGTAAAACAATCTGGTGACTTAAAGATGTTTTCTGTTTTTTTGTATGAAAATGCTTATAGAAATATAATAATATATAAATATACATATTATATATATATAATGGCAAACCATATGCATTTAAACCATATAAGTGTGCATTTAAAAGCATAACCTAAATACACAAACAAAAATTTACAGATGTATGATATATTCCCAAAGTTTTAAAATAATATCCTATAAAAGCCAAAATTTGAAAACTAGTGGCCTCTAAAAAGCAAATTACCAAAAGGGCTCACCCTGGGCATGTTCAAGCCTTTGCCTCATTTTTAATATCATGTGCTTAACCTTCCATGGAGCTTAATTACTCAGTAATTTGGAATCCAAATTTTATTGTTTTACTTATTTTTATTTTTATTTTTTTTAAAGATTTTATATATTTGAGAGAGAGACAGAGAGTGAGAGAGTGCACAGGCAGGGGAGGGGCAGAGGAAAAGGAAAGAGAATCTCAAGCATACTCAACACTGAGCACGGTGCCTGACATGGGGTTCCATCCAAGACCCTCAGATAGAGAGTCGGGTGCTTGACTTACTGAGACGCCCAGGTGCCCCTGGAATTCAAATTCTAAAACTTTTATCCAGGACATCACTGACAGGAAAAATACCACGTTCACATCTCTTTAGTAACATCATTTTCTTTCTGTTGTAAGAAATACTGATGTTTAATAAAAGTAATGCCAAGTTACACTGCTTCGAAAAATTCAAAATTATTGTGGTTATTTTTTTTTTTTTTTTGGAAAAAAGGGGAATGTGCTCGCTTCGGCAGCACATATACCAAAATTGGAAAAAAGGGGAAGATATACACTGTATTACTTGCTGCAACTCTGAAATTTAAGTAGAATCTTAAAAAATAAAAATCCATAGTTTTCAAATACTCTGTATACAGTATTTATCTTGAATGGAATTATCTCTTTAATTGATGTCAAGGACAACTATTAAAGTTGGAAATATTAGAAGATTCTCTTGGTTTGAGAATGTTTAAAGCGCTTTTTTACCTTTGAGCAAAGCAACTGCGTGTTGAATAAAAATCACATTTTGAATGTCTGAATGATGCTGAATTCTTTGCAGCTGAGTTCAAATCTGAAACAACCCACAAATTACCTTTGGTTTTAAAGTTAGCTAAATTCAGAGCTCCTGATGCATATTTTAATAATATAATGTTGTGACCTTAACGAGGACTGCATTTGTCTTTAAGTCCACACGATAGTGAAAGCTTAATATTAAAAAAAAAAAAAAACTTTTGTCTAGCAAAAGTGATTTGAAGATGTTTTGCTCCATGCATGTGAACTCAGCAGGTGATTCTTGCCTATCTTTGATGTCAAACAGCACAAAACTTCAGTGAGTAGTGGCTTCAGAAATGCAACAGACATAGCTGAGTCTTCATATGAAGCTCATGCTTGAACTACATCAGAAGAACTGACATCTATTATGGTGAGCAAAGACAAGTGTTTGAAAAGAGATTCAAACAGAAGTGTCAGAATTTACAGTGCATAGTTTTATATAAGTTGATTTTAACCAAGCATAGCTCTATGAACTCTGCAGGATAGAAAAGAAATTTCAAAAGGCAGAGAAATTGTTGTCATCTAAGGGCATGGAATGTTTTAATAGCTTAAGGAAGAACATTTCTGTAAGGTTATGTGGTGATCCATTTACTTTGACTGAATAATAAGGCTTGTCATTGTGATAGTGCAGTTTTTAACCCTTAGAACAATGGAAATGTACGTGAGCCGGGAGCAGGAAGGGCCACTTAAAAACTCAGAAGAAACTTGTGGTCCATTTTAAAGTTTCAGTCTCTAGTCAGAGAGACTTACTAAAAATTTTCTGAATGTCATCAAGCCACGAAAGAGAATACAAACAAGAAGCAACAAACAAAAACCCCTTTTAGACCTAGTGGGTTACATATTGGCCTTAAAAGAAGTAAGGCAGAGGTGATTCCGTGGTGTTTCTACATTAGTACTTTTCAAAAGAAAACAAACATTAGACGTTTGTTCTGTTCCTTCATGGGTGCTTACTTGTATTCCCAAAAACACACTGGCTTTGGGCACATTATTATTATTTTGTTAAGTCTATGCTTCTGTTTGTGAGTGTAAGTGTGCCTTGTAAGTTGCAGGGAGGGGGTGGGATAAATGTTTGCGATCTCAACTGGAGAAAAGCTTGTTTGAAATTGTGCCCTAAGGGCTTAATCACAGCAGTCCTCTGAAACTGTCCCTAAGGGGTCTAGTGTCACAAACTAACTTAATTGTTTCCTGAGCAGTGCTTCCCCACCCCGCACCCAAACAGACTCAAACAAGAGCAAAACTCCTTCGCAGAAGCACAAAACCACAATTCCTGGGCAGCAGTTTCCAGCTTGTAATCAACACTTAGCAGTGTGAGATCTACCTCTTCTTAACCTACAATTAGCACAATTAATGCACCACATGTCAAACCACTTGTTTAGTTACTATATTCTAATGTTTGCTTTTAACAACAAATTTCCCTCCCTAGATTAGCTGCTAATGCTTCCTCCAAGGACAAACAATCTGGCTCTTCGAATTCAAATTTGTCACTCCCTTGAGCACCACATCTCAGTTCTCTTAGATTTAATTACTGAATTTATTACATTGCATTTAAGCAAATACTTTCTCTCTTCTAAAATGGTCTAGACCTTTGGAAGGGAAAGAGTAGCAGATGCCACATGTTGTGCTGGGCCAGTCAGGCTATGGACATACCATGTAGCCCATAGCCCTTTCTTTCATATTATTATAGGACTTAGCTAATGCAAATTAAGCAACCAGAAAGTATGTTTAACAAATGTTCATTACACATATGCTTTCTCCAAAGCATGGGCGTTAGTGCTGTGGGGAACAACAACAACAACAAAAAAGGTATACTAATAGCAAAATAACCACCATTCATTGAACCGTAACTGAATTAACTGCCAGCCTGTTAATATTTGCGTATTTCCATCGTAGCACTTATGAAATATAGAGCAGTTATGTTTGTTTCTTTACTTATTTAATGTCTCCCTTCTCTCATTTGTGAACTCCAAGAAGCTTGGAACCCTACAAGGTGCTTACTGCTCTATCTCTAATACCTAGCAGAATGCCTGTTCCATAATGGCTGGGTGGTCCAAACATTTTGTAGAATAAATTAACAAATGTGCTAAGTGGTTTCTATACATTATTTCATTTAATTTTCACAATTATTATTCTTGTAGCTTTATAGATGTGGAAATGGAGACTTCGATGAGTTAACTAGGATTGTTGGAAGTATAAACCAAACACAGGTCTGCTAACTCCAGGGCCCAAGTCGGCAACCATTTCCCAGTGTTGCCTATTCCACGAACAAATACTAGGTTTCTGTTTCGGGAGGATGATATTTAACGAATGATGCCAGGAATTACAATCAGAGAGTAAGAGAGGTACATAAATAAATCACAGAAGAGAGACCACAAATGGCAATAATAGAAGGACAAATACCAATCTGTGAATGAAGTGAAGGTTAATTTTAACTAAAAGATGAGAATCTAGGTAAGTTTCCTGGAAAGGCATAATTGATTTCATATATTTTGTTTTGTAGTTTAAAAGCATCCATTTGGCTCTTTAAAAATAATTCTTCATAATTTAATTCATTGGCAGACATATTTTTCTTCATGTTCTCAAACAGCATTATAATAGCAGACTTAAAAATCTGGCCTGCCAATTTCAACATGTAAATGGTCTCAGGCTCAGTCTTTGTGGATTTCTTTTCTTTTGGGAAGGGGCCATATTTTCCTGTTCTTCCTATCTGAGAAATTCTGGATTATATCCTGGACACTGTGAAGGTTGTTCTGAAGACTGAATTTGATGATACTCCCCTGAAAAGTACTGACATATTTTTGTCTGTTTTTTGCAGACAATTAATCTGTTTGGATTCAAACAGCAGACTCAGACTCTTGGCAGCTGCTCACAGTTCCTTCCCTCAGACTCGGCTTCCTCATCCTGCCCAGTGAATGAGCTGTTTGTGGCTTAGTCAGAGATGGGAGCAGAGTCAACACAGAGAATTTGGGGCTCCTATTCTCTGACTCTCTTCTTTCTGGGTCCCTTCTTTCTTTTGAGTGGCCGTGGTTTCCCTGAATTCTCTATCCTGGTTCTTCCAACCATACAAACTGTGGGTCTTCTCTCAGAATTCTGACACCTACCAATTTTGGCACAGACTGCAGCCTCTTCTTTGGCTGGAACCTGTAAAAAGAAAAACTCACTAGGTGCTATTCCTTTCCGCCAAGTGTCAGTCTCAAAGTCTTCCTGCTTTTGGTTTTTGGTGTACATATTTGTTGAAAGTGAAGAGCTGTTATCTACAGGAGGGTTGGGTTGAAAGTTCACTTGGCCTTCAGTGGATGCAGAGCCTCTTGGAATAGCAAGATTTAAATGCCCTTGATGACACTGACAAAAATAGGGCTGGGGACGCGGTACCTCAGAGGACTTCCCTACCAAAGGCATTCTTTGCACAATGTTGGTGAGAACAGTCAAGACATGTTGAGTTTGCAGCCCTGGAAATAGCCATTGTAGAAGGTTGGTTCTTAAAGTGGCTGTGAGAGACAATGTGAGGATACCCGACAGGTAGGTCAGTGCAATGGGAAAGGGAGGCTGAGAAATTACTTTTTGGATGCCAGGTAATCTTTTGGTAATGGAGAGCTCTTAAAGATTCTAGAGAGACAATCCCAATGTGTCTGGGAGACCCAGTGCAGGGGATGGCTACCGTGGAATAGATGAACATGGCGGCGTTGGCTCTGTAGTCAAGGAAAGCCACCAGGAAGTTACTGCAGGAACCTAGAGAAAAGGCCCAAGTTGAGGCAGTTGCAGCATAAATCCTTTTGGACTGAGAAAATATAATTAAAGTTTGGAATATTTTTCCATACATATGCTCTCGAATAGTGAAAGAGACATCTAAAATGAAATCTTGTCAACATGGGAATCTACTGGTAAGAATATTTTGATTGATATTAAATTGGTTATAAAACATTTATGAATCATGATTTCAACTTGTAACTGAAAAACACTAAACTCCTATGCAAATTTAAACATTAAATGTACTTAATTGTCAATTAATGGAGTGAGAGTGTGAAGAAACTGACATTTATAAATTGCTTACTACTTGCCAGGCACATTATCACCTTCGGTACCTACTGGATTACCTGAGAAATAGTTATTTCTTTTTCCATTTTACATATGTAGAAATTGAGAAGCATAAAAGTTAAAAGCAACTCTTCCAGGGTCACACAGTGAGTAAGTAGGCAATATTATATTATTTAAGCCCAGGTTTACTTGATTCTAGTGTTTATTCTATTTTTAGCACAATTCAACTTTTTAAAAAAATTTTTAATTTATTTATTTAACAGATAGAAATCACAAGTAGGCAGAGAGGCAGGCAGAGAGAGAGAGCGGAGGAAGCAGGCTCCCTGGCTGAGCAGAGAGCCCGACATGGGGCTCGATCCCAGGACCCTGAGATCATGACCTGAGCAGAAGGCAGAGGCTTTAACCCACTGAGCCACCTAGGCGCCCCACAATTCAACTTTTTAAAGTGAATAGTGAAAGTAGCAGACAAGCTCTAACTCATGTTTTGGGCAGCAACTTCCAGATTTTTTCTTCTTCAGTGTCCTCTGACAAATTACAAAGGTATTATTTCAACAATAGTTCTAAATTCCTTGGAAGCACAACACAAAGAGATGGTTCTTAGTAAATAGTTGTTCAAGCCTTCTTTTTCCCCGTGGAAGAAAATTATTAGAATGAGTTCCTAATGGACTAAAATGTGAAGGGACAAACATCTTGATGAATAGTAAAAAATACATAACATTAAAAAAAAGTGATCTTTGGGGCACCTAGGTGGCTCAGTGGGTTAAGCCTGTGCCTTCGGCTCAGGTCATGATCTCAGGGTCCTGGATTGAGCCCCGCATCGGGCTCTCTACTTGGCAAGGAGCCTGCTTCCCCCCACCTCTCTCTGCCTGCCTCTCTACCTACTTGTGATCTCTCTCTCCGTCAAATAAATAAATAAAATCTTAAAAAAAATAATAAAAATTAAAAAGTGATCTTTATCCAGATAACCTACTTGTTTTGATTTTTTTTTTTTTCCTTTATGAGTTAACACAGGGACAACTAGGGCTCCCCTGGGGAAAAGATAGCAAATTTTGTAGGATAAGTTTTTTGGTTTTGATTTTGCTTTTTGATAATGAACTTAAAAAAAACAACAACAAAAAACAGTACAGTTGACACGCCATGTTACATTTAGGTGTACTACTTAGTGATCTGACAAGTTTACACATTATGCTATGTTCACCACAAGGGTAGCTTCCATCTGTCTCATTCCATCCCCAGTACAGTATCACCAATATAGTATCATCTGCTTTTCTTTCCCACGACTTACTCATTCCACAACTGGAGGCCTGTATCTCCCTCTCCCCTTCAGCCATTCTGCTCAACCTCCCACGCCCTCAATGGCAACCATCAGTTTATTCTCTGTATTTACAGTTCTGATTCTGCTTTTTGTTTATTCATTTTTTTTTACATTCCATTCATGAGTGGAGTCATGATACTTGTTAATCTCCATCTGATTTATTTCACTTAGCCTAATGCCATCTCGTTCCATCCGTGTTGTCTCCAATGGCATGATCTCATTGGACAAGTGTTTCTGTTTTTTGAGGGCAAGTTATCTTTCCATACAGAGAAAGCACAAGGTGACAGAAATCACTTAGTTCTTCATAAAGCCTTCAGATATTACATGTCTTTAAATGATTCTTGAAGACATACCCCCAATTTAAACATATGCTCCTTTGTAAGGATTTCAATATTTGGTTGCTGATATTTTTTGCAGCTGACACTCTCCCAGGCAACTGAATGTATTTAAGGTACGTGGGAGGCAGGAGACATAGACAGCACTATGATTCTACAACAGAAGACACTGGGAGCATGGGGAAGAAATGTCACTATGTCTTAGAAAGTCTTGACTAAAGAAGGTGGCTTTGATTATTATTAACTACTTCCCAAACTTTGGGCTTGCTCTATATTATTTTTTAGTGAAACTCGGCTAGAGACTAAAACCGGAAACTCTGGCCATTTTCTTATGGTGATTTATTACAATTCTCTGTATTATTTGGGAAAGGAATCACATGAACTAATTCAGATTTTAGTTAGTTAATACTAGTAGCACACACAATCCATGAAACAATGAGTCTCAGGAGAATCAGGTCATGGTGGAGCTGAGGAGGCTAGGTGAATGTAGAATAGCATACTGTAAAGAGCTAGCTGAGGAAACACTTGTGAGGGTCACTTTGATGTGGGCCCCGGGGATTTGACAAGATAGAATCATTGATATAGGAAAGACTGGTCAAGAACTGAGCACAACTTCTAGCTCATGGCTGGGATTTGTCTTTATCCCCAAATGGTCTTACTTATCTGCAAGCAGTTCTGTGGATTATTCTGTTTTACAAATGAAGCTCTACAGATTAACCACAGACTGGGCTCAAAATTTAAGAAAAATGCAGGAGATTTCACACTCATGATTATAAATATAAATATGCCATCTTCACAGTTTTAGAAAGATTCCTCTAGGCTCCTGGGAGTAATATCATGTCAGTGTTCCAGTTTCCACAAGAGTTAGATAAGTAACTTTGTGAAGGTTGTTCTCTGAGTTTATGGAAAATTGTAATATATATTGATTCAAGCACACCAGGTATTATTTTTTACTTGGCTTTTTCTTTTAAGAAGAGCAAGTGAAAATTTACTTAGAGCCATTTTTTTGGTTCTCTTTTAAAGAAATAACTATATAATTTGAGCATACTATATTTGGAAAGAAATATCTGGGGCTATTATGATATTAAGCTCATCTTGAAACTTGATAGTTTTCTCCTTCCAGCTTAATTGGGTGCTTAACACTTGGATCAACAAATGCTCTTCTCTAGTTGTGCTCCAGTGAGACATTGCATTACACATTGCATTATAACATGATGCGACAATCCCAGCCACCTTCACCAACTTAATGAGGACCTACTTCGTTCCTGGCCCATAAGAGAGTCATAAGATAGATGAACCAATTTAATGCTCGCAAGAAGGCTTTACTGTCTCCTTTCTTTCATGATTGAGGAAACCAATGTTGAGGGAAATTAGATGAGCTGTCTAAAGTCATACAGCAGGAAGGAGACCTATGTATCAAATATATATATATGTATATATATATGTTTATATATGTATACACACACACACATATATATGTATATATATAAAATCTGTCTTCCTAATTCTTAGACTCCCTTCCTAAAGTATCAATAACGGAGACCATTCAAGCTGAAAAAAAGCATGTGACAACTCACATGATCTCCAGGATGAATCTGTTGAGAAGTACCCCTGTTCCATGCACAGTACATCAGAAGACGTAATGTGAGCCAGTCTCTGTGGGGCTTCCATAGAAAAAATAAAAATCAGACTTCTTTGTCTGGTGATGCAAATAAAGCTTACTTTACTGGAAATAGATTTTGTGAGCAGTTTAATATAGAGTTTGTTTTTGTTTTTGTTTTTGTTTTTTCAGAAATTGGATTGGGTATACTCCATAACTGTGATTTCTTTTTACTTATTTATTTGACAGACAGAGATCACAAGTAGGCAGAGAGGCAGGCAGAGAGAGGAGGACGCAGGCTTCCTGCTGAGCAGAGAGCCCGATGGGATGCGGGGGCTTGATCCTAGAACCCTGGGATCATCACCTGAGCCAAAGGCAGAGGCTTTGACCCACTGAGCCACCCAGGTGCCCCTGTGATTTCTTATTCTCTGAAAACATCATATACATTGAAACTTGTCTATCTAAGCAATTCAATAAAACTGGTTAGAGAACTTGCTTGCTTCAAAGGAAAAAAGAAACTATTTGGATGCTAGCAAGCTCTACATTCATATGGGTCTATAAAACTGATGATTATATTTACTAAACAGTCCAATATAAAAGCTAAAGACATTTTGACCAAATACCTGATAACTTTATTATAGGAAATGTATATTCAAAACAAGCCAATATACTCCTTCCAAAATTTTATGAAATGATGACTAAAACACATTCTCAATTTGTAATTGTTTGAAAACCTCATTTAGTCACATAATCCCTCCTTTCCCCCAAAACAGATACCTGCTATATACAGCAGATATCTAATATATAAAACATCCACGAATGGAGCCTCTGAAATGTGAAACACCTCTTTAGGCCAATCTGAGACACTGATGGAAAACCTTGAGATAGAACAAATGAAACATTTTTAAACATTTATTTTTTCATTATTTTAGAGAGAGAGAGAGAGAGAGAGTGTGTACACGTGCATGCATGGGTGGGGGGCAGAGGGAGAGGGAGACAGAATCTCAAGCTGACTCCCCACTGAGCCCAGGACTCCATCCCAGGACCCTGAGATCATGACTTGAGCTGATATCAAGAGATGGATATTTAACCACCCAGGCACTCCATATGAGGAACTTTTAAACAAATACTAAAAAAGTCTTTTTATTAATAATAGCAAGAAGATGAATTTTTTTAAAAGACAAAACAAAACAAAATACAACCAAGAAAGGTCAAGTTAAAAATAAAATTTACTTGCTAATAGATTCAAACTTATTTTTAATTATTACTTTAAAATTTCCAACAGCAGTTTAACATAATTTTTAAATTTATGCTTGCACAGTAAGGACAGGCTTAATCTAATTAGGCTGTCCTTAGCACTACACTGAAATCTGCCCCCAACAGTAGATAATATTCTTATATGTAAAGAGAATCTGTGTGATGCATTTGGTACCCAACCAAGTGGAAAAGGACCTTGATTTAAAAACTTGGAAGCCAAATGTGTTCTCTATCAAAATTAGAAGCTATGGTTCTGATATATTATTGGGTCATTTCACCAGCAGTGGACCACAGACACAAGCTTTATTAAAAAATTGTGGCATGTTTTAAATGTCCATTAATGTATGTTTAATTATAATGGAATGTCTATAAAAGTCCATGTGACATCTACGCAAAGATCAAAACAATCAATTTTAATCAGCATTAACTTAATGGATACAGAATGAATTAGAAAGAAAGGGATGTCCCAAAGGAAATAAATAATACATATAGAAAGCTTGAATATAAGTAATAATAGTGGGTTTATCATTAAAGGAACTCAGAAAATTCTGATTTCATATAGATATGACCTAATTAATAACTCTTCTCAGTGTATATTCTTAACAGTTGCCAAAAATTTCAATTCACTGAAGTACATGAAAAGAGAATGTACATTCATTCACTTGTTTATTCATTTACCTAGCAAATATTTACTCAGCATTTGTTAGGTAGCAGACATAATAGTAAAATATGCTACCTAGCCACACGTTGCTCATAGATCAGAGAGGAATATAATTGCATAAATATAATTCAGTGTAAATAGGAACTATTATAATAAGATGTACACAAAGAAGAGAAGAGTCAGAGAAAATCCTTAATGGGTGCCCTCAAGAATGTGTGGTAATTTATAGGTATAAAAATAGAAGATTACTCCAGAAAGGAAGGAGAGCGTGTGCAGCGTCTTGGGGTATGGAAGGACAGAGTGTCCTCAGGGAACTCTGTATTGTCCACGTTAAATGAAGAGTAAGGTTTGGGTGGACACTGCAGGGGATGCGGTTAGCTGGAGGCAAAACGCAAAGGTTTTTAAAGCTGGGCTGGGTAATGTGGACTTCCAGACCCTGGGAAGAACTGAAGAGTTCAAAGAAGGTAATGATAATACCTTTTACCTTTTTCTTAGACCACGATGTTTACATAGGGAGTAAATATCAGTGAATATCAGAGAGGTTCAGATACAAAGACAGAGAGCCCCTTACAGAAAGGTAAAAAGAACCCAGAGGATGAGACCCCCACCCCAGCCAAGGGGAGCACCAGCCAAGGAGTCAAGCATGAAATTGACAGAGCAAACACTGACTTGAGGCTGGGCTGTGGGAAGGGACATAGAGGGGGTGGACTGTCGAATGACTCCCATGATTTTGACTTGGTAACTTGTTAGATCATGGTATCTTTGACTCAAATAATGAATACAAGGAAATAAAGGTCCGGGAGGGAATAGTGGGTTCAGTGTTGCACCTGTTGAAATTGATGTGCCTCCAAGTTATACATGAAAAGATCTCAGACATCAGTTGCATATATAGAAATCAGTTGCATATATAGAAATGTAGGGCTCAAAGAAAAGGGCAGTATCAGAGTTTTTGCATTAATCACATTATGTCCATGCTTTGAAATGTTTGATCAGTATACATATCTATCTGTTAGGTTATAGTGTTTTGGATGTGTAAATTACGCCACCCTGGACAAAGTTGAAAGGAGCACCTGTGGCACGTTTCAGAGCAGAGAGCTACAAATGTGGCAATCAGAAGTTTGAGGCAAAATACACCTGAGCTCAGTGGGCATGGACAAATGATTCTTTAGCTCCATTTCTTAGACTCAGAGACTTAGTTCTCAGAGAAGCCAACCTAACATGTCTAAAAAAATAAAAAATATATCAAATCAGAGATTAGCCATTTACCTCCTCTACATTCATTCACATACCTGTTCCTTTATTCTCATTATCCAGGTACTATCTCAGATGCTAGGAAAATCGCAACAGACAAGGTGGAGAAAGTCCCAGGCTTCATGGAGCCTGGAGTGGTCAAAACTCACCATGAACACACACACAAGTAAATAGCATAATTTAATTCCAGATACTAATACACATAATGAAGAAAAAGCAGGATGAAGAAACAGCGTGGAAAGTGGCATTTAAAAAGGGGTGGACAGAGACAAATTCTTTGTTGAAGGGAAGAGAACAGGGAGTCATGAAAAACCCTATGAGTGTCATTATATTTAAACAAAATGCATTTTTTTTCTCCAAGGAATCCCAGCAGAGGACACAAAAGATGAGACATAGTGCTGATGTCTATCTCTGATCCTTGTCTTAGCTTCATCATGTTTCTATATATATGAAAAAGATGCAGGGTAGAATCCATGAAGTTTGGGAGGGAACTATGGTATTGTATATCGGGAAATAGCCTGACAAATAATTTTTAAACTAGTCTTCATTTCAGAATGAAGAAACATTTTGTTCACTTAATATATTCTTTTGTTTCAAAAAAAAAAATACACACACACACACATAGGCATGTACATTCATTTGAAGGCCAGTGAGCTCCTTGCTATAGCTCAGACCAGAGGAGTCTTATGGAAATAAGTTTTACACTCATGAAAATTGGAGTTTACTCAGGAAATACCACTAGCGTCTTAATGAAAGTGCCATGCGTGCCCCTTCTGAAATTTAACACATGGAATGAACCTTTCCACATCTGTAGCAAATGCAGACTTTGCTGCCTTAAGGGCTTGGCATTTTCAGATAAAAAAGAATCAATGTCATTATACAGTATCTCTCTAGAGCATCGTAATTATTCTGCATGCATACAATATTTATTTAAAACTTAAAATTAAACTTCAAGAGGTGGTCATTTGAAAGCTGGCAGTCAGTGAACGGATCCTGTATTCATGAAAAAGAGAATATTTCTTCTAAAAGTTGAGAAATAGATCAAAACGGTCTTTCCAGTAACTGGCACTTTAGTCATATAGATGCTTTTTATGTGTCAGATTTATTAATCAAGAAGGTCCATGGGAACGAGCGAAGGAAATCTGGAGGATGTGACTGTCAGGTTTTGATATGTCAGGTATAATTTTGTAGCTGTGATTTTTGGATTGCAGTACACACACAGCATCGTACTGATGTTTGTGTATCTCTTTATCCTCATCATTTGTGATGACTGGAAAAGAAGATAAGGCGGAGATGTTTTGATACAGGATTGAAACTTGAAACTACAGTCCTTCAATTTGAACAGTATTCCTGTTTCATCTTTCTTTTCATGTTACCTTTTTAACTTTTGCCACTGATGTAAAAGGAAAAAAAAAAAAAAAGAAAATTTGAAAAGATGCCAGGTGTTGGTTCTTATCTGGGTGAAGGATCACAGAAGTACAGGATAAAATACAGTTTGTAGTTTGTCCCAGCAGCAGACTTATGAAGATCAAAGACTTGTCAACAACAACTGTTTATCTTCCTCTGGCCGTCACAGAATTATGAAGACGGTGACAGCTCTTCATAGTTGGTACGTTTGGCCAAGAATGTAGTGTCTAATGTTCCCATTAGTTGAACAGGATGCATTCTGCTGTGATGAATACAGTCTTCCTTAATTGCTTTTGGCTGCTTCCTGAAATAAGAGGCTCGTTGTGTTACAAATGCGCTGGTCACTGTGAAATTCGGAATGGTATGCTCCCTTTTAAGTCGTCGAAAATAACACGGAACAGGTATCTCCAAAAGCTGAGGCCGAGCAGTTTATTTTTATGATGTTTGAACTGAGAAGGCAACAAAACTGTCCGCAAAGTAAAAGAACCAGGCCAAACTTTTCTTTGGTTATTATTTTATTCTGCCTGCCAAATCACCGGTTTGATGTTTTTCTCTATTGGATTTCACGAATACGCCAAATGCACGCGTGTTACTTTGATTTTGTACTGTATCATGCAATTCTTGGTGAAAATTCTCATTTGCCATCAAATCTGAATGTTTTTACCCAAACTTACTATTTTTTTTTTCTTTTTTGACTCCTGCGGACATCAGTCCATACCAAATGTTTAAGAGTCTTTGTCCATATTTGACTCAGATTATTTCTGGGAAGTTTATCTTCCTGAAGTCTAGAGCCAACAGTGCCTTTCAGCATATGTAGGAACGGTGTTTTGCAGCCATTCTTTTTGTTGTTGTTTTTAAGATTATTTATTTATTTATTTATTAGAGACAGAGATAGAAAGAGTACAAGCAGGCAGGGGAAGGAGCGGGGGCAGAGGGAGAGGAAGGAGATCAGACTCTGGCTGAGCAAGGAGCCTGATGTGAAACTTGATCCCAGGACCCCAAGATCATGACCTGAGAAGAAAGCAGACACTTAACTGACTGAGCCACCACCCAGATGCCCCCTTTGCAGCAATTCCTGAAACCCCTTTCAGGTTAGCCTCTGTTAGCCTCTCTTAGCCTTAATTGCCCTCAGTGGCTACAGGAGGTCCTAGAGAGCCTGAGGGGCTGGTAGAAATTTTGTTACCATGTGGGCAAAAAGAAACAGTTATCAAAAATGAGGAAGGAAATTTGAACAAGGAAGTCTTTAGTAGAGCTGAGAAGTCATAGGGTATAAAGACAGAAACTTTTAGATGAAAAATATACTCCTCTAATATCTTCAGGGATTTTATGTGTGGTTTTAATGATTTTTTTTTAAAGATTTTATTTATTTGACAGACAGAGATCGCAAGTAGGCAGAGAGGCAGGCAGAGAGAGAGGAAGGGAAGCAGGCTCTCCGCAAAGCTGAGAGCCCATACGGGACTTGATCCCAAGACCCTGAGATCATGACCTGAGCCGAAGGCAGAGGCTTAACCCACTGAGCCACCCAGGCGCCCCCTGTGTGGTTTTAATTCTTACAGTGAAATCTGTACCTTCTTGTATGCCAAACAAAATCACTGGAGAAAACCAAGCTGAACAATAAAATTATGTGCATATAAATAAAATGACATCATATTTATAAAGAGCACTTAAGAAATAGTGGCCTAATCTATGCACCTATTGTAACTGCAAATAAGTCTGAATTTGCCCCGAGGGTTCATTCCCAGATATTTAAAAAAAAAAAAAAATGACCAGTCCAAAGATCAAGGTCACTACTACACCACTTAACCTGAGCAGTTTGACTGATGTAGAGAAAACTCAGCGCAATCTTCTCAACCTCCTTCTTCCAATTAGTATTTATGAGAGTGTGTTCAACTTTCCGAAACTAATACATGAATATAGGGCTAAAAAGCTTATGTCACAATCCAACAGTCCTTACTACAGCCCTTAGTTTCTCTGCTCTATAAAGACAACCACTTTCAATGCCATTAACATGTTTCTCCTTGGTATGGTACTTCTATGTTACTCATATAGATGTGTCATATATATGTCCATAAGTGTCATTTATATCCTATATATGACATATATCTTCTGGGATTCATAGACATATATCCACATATATCACATGTATATCCATTTCTTAATTTAACAATTATAGAAATAATATATTGACTTTTTGTTTTAAAAGTATAGAATTTACCTCTCTCTTGTGCTTCCCAACCAATTGCTCTCCCCAGTCTCTAGATAGAGTTGAATTATAATTTTCTGGTTAAGGTAATAGTGTTTATATAAATATAAACTATTTATTGTTATGTAAATAGTTTTCACTCTGGGATTACAATTCTTTCCTAAGAAAGCTTTTCCCCCCTGAAATTGTTTGTCTCTATTTTTTATTTATATTTCCTATGAAGTAGTTTTCAAAATAAACCTATTAAAATAAATACCCCAAAATATGTCAAAGGGCTATTAACATTTTTTTTTTCTTTTAGAGAGAGCCAGAGAGCGAGCAAGAGAGCATAAACAGGGGGACCAGCAGGTAGAGGGAGCAGCAGGCTCCCTGCTGAGCAAGGAGCCCACTGTGGGACTTGATCCCAGGACCCCAGGAGCAGGACCCCTGAGCCGAAGGCAGATGCTCAACTAACTGAGCCACCCAGCCATCTCTAACATTTTTTTTTTTTTAGGTTGAAACACAGTTTTAAGCAGTCTCCCCATCCCCACACCAGTTCTCTGTCTCTTGCTCTATTCAATATTCTTTCTAGGTGTGTATAGCTGACATAGTGGTCCTTACCTCTGGAAGTCTCCTGTTCTTGAAACCTGGATTCCTGGATCTTTATTAGTGGTTTTTTTTTTTTTTTCTTCCTTCTCTTGTCTTTCTAAAGCAAACCTTCTGGTATCTTCCTAAGAAAGAGTGTACAGGAAACACATTTATTTAATTTAGATATTGAATATCTGGTGACGCCTTTATTCTACTCTCATATATGACTGATAACTTTAAAATCACTTTATAATGAAATTTTATAGGCACTGAACCACAGTCTCCTGGAACTCTGGGTTGCTCTTAAAAATTTGAATATAATTTCTTGTTCCTAAGTATTTCTCCACAACTTGCTTCTACTCTTTCAGGAATTCTTAGAATCTTTATCCACCCTTGTGTTTCAGAAAGTTCGTAATAGTCTGCTTTGCTGAGAATCCTTCTCCATTGTACTTGGCCTTCAGTAGGTCCTTTCCATGTGGAGACGTATGACCTTCAGTTCTGTGAAATGCTTCTGAACTGATTTTTGATAATTTTGTCGCCTCTGTTTTCTTTGTTCTTTATTTCTGGGTTTTGTAGCTTTTCAGTTCTCTACTTCCTCTTCTGTAGTGTTTGTCTCCCCCCTCACCCCCCGCTGGGACACTTCCTTCCTTGACACTAACTTATATATCTTTTGAGAATTTTTTTTCTGTAATCACATTTTATTTTTTTTTTAAGATTTTATTTAGTTATTTGACAGAGAGAGAGAGAGAGAGATCACAAGCAGGCGGGGGGCGGGGAGCAGGCTCCCTGAGCAGAGAGCCTGGTGCGGGGCTTGATCTCAGGACCCTGACACCATGACCTGAGCTGAAGGTAGAGGCTTAACCCACCCAGCAACCCAGGTGCCCCTCTGTAATCACATTTTAAATTTTAAGTGTTATTCTTTGCTTTCTGATTATTCCTTCTTATTATTACAACCTGTTTCTTTTAGGTATAATATCTTCTCTCATCGATCAGGATGATAATGGTCACTTAATACAATATTTTTAAAGTTTTCTTTTGCGCTTTATGTTGCCTCCATTTTTTTCTATTCTACTTGTGTCACTCTGTATTTTCATATTTCCCTCAAATATCTGGTCTTTCTTGACTGTTCATTCAAATTTGGGAGTGAGACATGTTTGTACATTGAAAAAGAAAAACTGGATAACATCTCTTGGTGTGTAGGAAAAATTTCGACATGGATATTTATGTGACGGGAACTTTAAATGTCAGAGTCTATGTGTTTTTCCACCAGTGTTCTTTATTTTATTTTCTGCACAGGAGAGTCCTGTATACCTCCTGGGGGGCGGGTAGTGGAAGGGCTGTAAGGGTGCAGGACTGGTGTGGGCACCACACTGTGGGCGGCCGGGGGGAGGGAGCTGGGGTGTCTAGTCAGGCATCCTGGGCATCTCCCCGGTCCCCTCCCACATTATCTTTACCCTTCAAAGTGCCTGATGTCCTGGACTTTGTAACATTTCTGGTGCTTTTTTTTTTTCCGCCTTAGAGACTCGAGGTCTGGTCTTTGAGGAGAAGGTCAATAAGGGAGAACTAGCCCGGAGGTATGTGGCAGGTGTGACCTTGTTCTCTAAACACTGACGCAAGCCCAGTTTTCATATTTCCTTGCCTGATGTTAGGCTTCAAATCTTTGGTAAGCACTTTATTAGGTAAAAGGTTTCACTTGTTTCCAAAGTTATACTTTTTTCATAAGACAATTTGAATTGCATTTTGAGGTGAAACTTTATTAAAAGCTTTATAGCTGACCAGGTGCATTAAACGAAATACTTTTCCTTCATCTACTAATTTTGTAATTTTGTTAAAGAAAAGAGGACTTTAGTTTTTTGAGTGACTTTTTCTCCCTATAAAATCCCATGCTGCTTATTGCTCTTGTTTCTATTATCCCATATAAGCTGTAGGGGTCTTTTCTTTGTCCACCTCAGGGACCTCACATTAGACTTGCCCAATTGTAATTATCACAGCAAATCTCTTTGTTCTGACAAATAAAACTTACATGTTTTATTTTATCCCATTTTCTGGAGCTACCTAGTTCAGCCTAAATTTTCAAAAGTAATCACCAGTCTTTTTGAATCTTGGGAATGTATTTCTTTAGACCCTGTAATGTGCATAAGTGTAAAACCATTTAGAGTTATATTAATTTTTTCTTAGAAATACCATTCGAGTAATCATGCAGAGAAAAAAAAAAGTGAAAATGTCTATTTGTACCAACTGAGGACCTCAAGGAAAGTTGTGTTGTTAAAGGGTTGAAAAATAGGAGCTACAAAGGAAAATTTGAGGAAAGCAACTCGGATTATATAGCCAAGTGAAAGGCCTAACAGTATCTACAGTTCAGGAACAATATGACAAAATATTCACCCGCTGTTCTCTACATCTAGAGAAGGCATAAGAAAAGGAATTACACTTACGGTAAAATGTGGAAATTGTGAAGCTTTGTAAGATGCACCAACTCTGGCTTTTACCAGCACTCTCATAAAAAGGAATAAACATACAAAGTAAGGCCAACTGGGTGCTCAGATTTAGACGATATGGGTCTGAACAATCCCTTCAACTAACTTATTGTTTAGGACCCTAAGACTCCCCCCATCAAAGGTATAGAGACTTAATTCAGAAGTATCAAATTTAGAATAAAGTATAAAGGAGACCAATGAATTCAGCTGGCTTGGTAAAAGTATTTAATTAATGTTCCTCTCCATTTTGTAGTAACACAAGAAAAAAACCTAAGGAAATAAATAAAGAAGATATGTGTGTATGTATGTGTGTGTGTGTGTTGGGCCTACTATGTGAGGGACCCCTCAGAAGGCAGAACACAGATTATGCAGGTTCAGAGACCCCAGCATTTTGTGTGTCTTGTCTTCTTGAGAACGCTTATTTAATTCAGTGACTTCTGTAGGAAAATCCTGGGCATGCTCATGACCCTGGTATGCAGTCTAGCTCCCATGCATGCCAGAGGGCTCCTTCTGTAACTGCTTTTCCACAAACACAGAGCTGTTTGGTTCCACCAGCATACAGCATACAAAATAACTGTGCAGGGCAAAGGATGACGACTTTCTTAGTGCCCTCACACGTGTTTATCCCTCAAATACAATTCTAAGGCTATATGGTTTTTTTACTTAGCTTTTCCCTCTTGACCTTCCTTCTTTTTTTTTTTCCTTTTTCCAATCCAATTTTTTGTTTTGAATTTTGGGTACCTTATAGAACCTAGGAAAAACTGGATATAGCCTGGATTTTTAAAATAGTAAGGACTTACTAATATATATTAGTGTGTGTGTGTGTGTGTATGTATATGTACATACATACACACACATATATATATGGATGAGATATATATATATATACATGCACACAAAGGTGGATGATAGATCTGTGTCTTGAGCTGTCCGTTTATATATTAGAAGCTGCCTCATGGGGATACACATTTGTATTGTCACACTTGGTGATCAGTTCTAACCACTACTTACTCTAGTAAGTAATAGATTTGTCACTGAGAGAGATTGTCTTGAGGTTGGTTCAGGGCAAATGGGTCATTTTTAGCTTACTGATATTTAAGGAGAAATGTAGGACCTAGTGCTGAAGGCTAGATAAGACATGGAAGCTGGACCGCCCGTGGGCGGGCCGCAGTTACTGGGCGTGGCCTGGGAACTGAGACCTGAAGGGAAGAGTACATACATTCCTTAAAAAGAGCTTGGGGATGGGGGGCAGCAGAACACACACACACACACACACACACACACATGTGTGTACATTCTTCCAACTCCAAAATCCTATAATTTTACAATTATAATTCTCTATCAATGTCCAAATATTCTGTGAGGATTTGACACACCGTTAATTTAATTCTATGTTTAAACCTGATACAGAAGATACTTCTCAATCACTAAATACTTTCCTCAATAAACATGCCACTTGGGATCTCCTTAGAAATATATATTATGTATCTGTTGACTAATCAAAGGGATGGACTTGTAAATGCTGCAGTGGAAAGCCAAAAGCTGTTAACTATCTCCTTGTCCCCTTTCCTCTTGCAGAGTACACCCTGGAAAGCTTCCGTTCGAGGTTTCTCACCTTCTTGGGCAGTCAGGAGAGGCCACGTGGCAGATTTCTGCACCAGAAAAGGTAAATGGAAACTTCTGTCCAGTCCTTCCCTTCTTCATGTTCAGAGGGCAGAGCCAGGGAAAGAAGTATTTGTACCACCATGCCAAATGACAATGGAAGGCCTATGGGATGAGGACAATGGAGAGTGCCAGTCAGTAGGAGTCTCACAATCTTCCTTGCTGAGCTGCAGGGCCAGGCCTGGACGCCCTCCCCTTGGGCTTCTTGGATATGGGGTGTGAAACTTTTAAATACCTTTCTAGTTAAGCCAGGAAAGCAGAGGTTCAGAGTGCTCTATTATTTTAGCTCAGCACCCATCTCAGCTGCAAGAGGTTAAGTGATACAGTGAGTCAGGGTCAAATAATTTCAGGAAGACCCTGGATAAGCAAAGTTATATGGCTTTTTGTTTGTTTGCTCTTCTAGCACTGATAATTCTTCCTAGGGTGGATAAAGTAAGGAAGATTTCTCAATGTGTTTGGCCATATACTTCCTACTTCTACTTTTTTTTTTTTTAGCAGCTTGATTGAGATACAACTCAATGCTACATAAATTCACCCATTAAAGTGTACAGATCAGTGGTTTTGTTAAGTTCAGAGAGTTGCACAACCATCACCGTAATCTACTTTTAGAACATTCTACTGTCCCTAAAAGAAACCTAAGAATTCCTCTGTTTTCTCAGCATCCTAAAGAAGGCATTTACATAACATACTTTAATTTCGTGGCAAATAATTCTGTTTTTACAGAGGTATCTACTTTAAAAAAATGAGCACCGTCTTTCAAGTTGGCAACGTGAATTTGGCAAGAAATATAATTAAGCCAATATCTAAATATATACCTTTGGTATCCTCACATCTATCACAAAGTAGGACCAAAATGAGTTCCACTGCCACAGATTAGAAGGAGTCGTTATATGAACGATGAGACTCTGATTTCTAAGCATTTGCCTAGTGGGATGTAATTAGATTAGTATTAAATGGAGTCAAAGCACATTCAAAAAGAGATTCAGATAAGAGGATGGATGACCTGTTCTGTGTGTGTGTGTGTGTGTGTTTTCTGTTATGAGTAGTTCCCCAAGCAGATTTGTGAAGAGAAAGTTCCTTTTGGCTCTCCTCTTTCACACTCCACTAGGATACAGCTGCTGTAACAAACACATCGAGAACCCAGCGGCTGAGAAAGAACCGCCCTGAGAGGGGCTGGCAGGTAGGAGGTTTCACACCTTCCACTGCAAGGAGTCAGCCAAAGCTGCTGGTTTCTTCCACCGTTGTGCTCTGCTGTGGCCTGGCGTGGTGTCCTCAAAACCAGCTGTTAGGAACAGAACTGAACTGTGTCCCTCCCAAAATTTGTATGTTGAAGCTCTAATCCCAAATGTGACTGTATTTGGAGATAGAGCCTAGAAAGAGGTCATAAAGATTCAATGAGGTCATAAGAACGGGGCCTCAATCCCACAGGATGGGGCCCTTGCACAAGGAGGAAGAGACAGCAGAGGTCCCTCTCCACATATGCACCAAGGGTGGGCCACGTGAAGACACAGTGAGACAGCACCATTTAAAAGCCAGGAGAGGCCTCACCAGAAACCAAGCCTCATGGCTGCTAGATCTCAGATTTCTACTTCCAGGGCTGGTAAGAAAATCTATTTTTGTGATGTAAGCTACCCACACTGTGGTATTTTGTTGCAGTGGCCCTAGCTGACTAAGACCCCAGATAACTAGCACCGTCCTCGTTCTTGTACACAGGAAGGAGAAAAGAGACATAGTGGAAAATAAGCAGCTTCCTTTTAAGGATATGATATAGAAATTGCAAATATTATCTCTGCTAACTTCTCCTTGTCCAGAATTTAGACACATGGACATGCCTAACCATAAGGAAGGATAGAAACTATCTAATGGTTTGCCTTGCTTCTTGCTAAAACTCAGCGTGTGTGTGCATGTGTGTGTGCGCGCGTGCGCGTGTCAGCTTAACTAAAAGGCAGTAGGAGGGGAACGTACACCTGGGGCCTAGTAGTCTCTGCAACAAACAATCTTCCTCTCAATTTTAGCATCTCTTTCATAGGTGGCTCTTAGTGACTCATAAGCTTCCCAACAAATGACTTTGTAGAACTGTCCTGTGGATGGTTCCTTATATTCTGAGCTTTGCTATTTGATCCAGCTCTTCAAAGTTTTTTGCCATCCTGTTTCATTCCTCAACTCTAAGTTCTTAGAGAGTGCTGAACTTACTAGTTTATACTAAAATATTAATAAATGATAAATTAGTGGCTACTGGGTAATAATTCTCCCAAATAACTTCTTTTATTTTTAATATAAACCTTTAGGAATTGCTAAATCTTAACCTAAATTGGTCAAAATCTACTTGAATCCTCATGCAGATAGGTAGGGAAGAAATGTGGGGCCAGTGTTTTCAGTCTCACCGAGATACTGCAGAAGCTGTTGCCTAGACTTAGGATTTACTGCTTGAAGATAAAACAATGACTAACATTATCTTAAAGTCTTACTACTTTTTAACCAATTGTCCCCTTCCCCCTCCCATTTATTCTGTTGAGAGGAGGCTTCTTCTTGCACACTTATATCTATCCCACATTCAGAAGGACTCCATGACATCAACAGATGGTCCAGAGACGGAAAGAACTGCATGCTCTAAGGAGAGATCTAAGAGAACCCAGCCAGCTTACCACCTGGGCCAGGGCATCTTCCTTTAGTAAGAAAGATGTGTTGGCTAGGTACTATGCCAAGGCACTGGGGGTACCTAGAGCCATGAGCAAGACAGATCTGGACCCTATCTTCAGGGAGCTTAGAGATCTGCAAAGACTGTAATAAAGGGCTAGTTTGTGTCTCGGCATCCATAAAAAATGAACTCCTGTCTCTAGCCAGTTGTGCTGTTGAGAGTGAAAGGGGGAGAACCCAGAACACTAGAATGGATACATGTACTTTCTCTATCTCTGTGCCCATGTCACTCCTCTTCAAAGGCTGCTTTCTGTGTCCTATCAGTGACCGTACCCAGGTCCAAGGGAACACTAACAACACTGCCCTGATGTCAGATACCCTCAGCCTGTGTTGGCTCCTGCCTGCTTGTCGTGCTTTGTAATGATTTTGTAGTCACTGTACTCCTAGTGGACAAGTGAAAACATCTAGCATGTAGCAGATGTGAATGAGGAGAGGATCTTTAGAACCGATAATCTTTAATTAAAAGCATAACACTCTCTAGGTTTACGTCTCAGGACCACATAACACATAAAGTATTTTGATAATGAAATTCAGCTGGTACTCTCTCTCTATATATAATGGCTCTTCTTGGATAGAAGCCAAATGGATTAAAGTTGTACCAAATTTGATCCTGTACCAGGAGGTATTATCATTAAGCTTTAATATATACAATTCAGCTTATACATTTCTACCAGGAGAGCCAAAATTAATTTAATTTTATGAGGGTCAAGGGACAACTGCCGTGTGTGCCTGTGAGGGGGCTCAGGATGGGGTTTGGCTTCCCCATCATAGAGCATGTCAGCAGTGATGATGTTCAGGTTTCCTAATCTGCTGAGAAGAGAGGCAGGAGGTCATTTCACAGGAAGGCGTGAGTGAGGGCACGGGACAATTGGGCTCCACCAAAGCTCCTCACAGCTGATCCTTCCCACAGCAGCCTTGTCTGGGGGCCAGCACATTTTTCTGTAAATGTCCAAACCATAAATACTTTAGGTTTTGTGCACGTAAGAACCCCATTACAACTACTCAATGGGGCCTCTGTAATGAGAAAAGACTTATGGACAAAATATGAAAGAATGAATGACTCTGGATATGTGCCAAGAAAACTGGATTTATGTACATGGGAATTTGAATTTTAGGTAACATTAGTGTGTCATAAAATAGTCTCCCTTTGATTTTTGTTTTCAACCATTTATAAATGTAAAAACTATCTTTGCTCATAGGGCAAAGCCGAGCCCTGGCCTGGTTCTCATTCAAGGAGAAATTACTGAGTGTCCCCATGCGCCATGCAGTGTTCTCAGAGCTAGGATCTCTGCAGCTAACAGAAAACTTCTCTGCCTGCACAGAGCTTACATTCTATATTTGCCCCCTGTCATCACTTATCATCTGGGAAAAAGTAAAAAAGTAACTATAATGATGATGGGTGCAAGTCCAAGCCTCTGTTACAAAACTTTAGGCCACACCCACACAGCACTCTGACTTCCATGGCAAGCATGTTCTTTGTACAGACCTTTATGATAATCCTTCGCGCATTACATTACGTGTCCTTTATTCCTCATCCCTAGCACAGTGCCTGGCACAGAAGAGACATTCGGTACCACAGCTAAATGAAACCAACGTGCTTGTAGCATTACTGTACATACTAAAGAGAAAAACCGTTGCCAATTAACTGTAAGGTGGTCATCCTTGGGAGAGGCACCCACATTTCAGAGATGTTAAAATGTGAAAGAAAGAAATGTGATACTCAGACTCTAGGGAATAGGCAAATGTTTCCTAGCTAAATTGTTCTCTATCCCAATTCATTCTGGAAATGTAGAATATGAATTTATAAGGAGGTGCAGGAAGAGTCAAAATCCTCACCTAGGGCAGCTGCTTGAAAACAGCCCTGTGACAGCTGTCCGCCACTCCTGTGACTCCTTTGCTTCTGGGTGCTGAAGATGCTCCCTCCCTCCCGAAAGGCTTCCTTGCTCTCCCTGCAGGTTCCTGGGCTGCCTCTGGAGTAGCCTTGCCTCCTTCTTGCCAGTCTGGTGGTGAGTGGTGCAGAAACGTTTTAATTAATGGTGAACTTCTCCAAGTTGAAGTGCAAACAATTACAGCTCAATTTTACTTTCGGCCTCATTTTCGGCATTTCCATTCTCTCCTCCCTCCCCATTAGATGACTCCGTTTCACAGTCTGTAAAGCTGGCTAATGGCTCTGCCTGCAGAAGAGAGGGCATTGTTTCTCTCTCCTGCAATTAAAAGCTGCTGAGCGGCAAAGCCAGAACATCCCTAGGGGAGTCCTTCCAAAAGGTGGACGCCGCACACTTCTCTAGCTGGGGCATGATTTCTTTTTCCAAGAAGGGATCACGTCTTCTCGAGAACAACTGTTTGCACACAAGACTCCGAGAAAGTTCATAGCACACATCACAAGTACATCTGATATGTAAGTGAAGTGATCTGTAGCACTGCTAATTAGACCTAAATTCTTGATTTACTATTTATAAAACAAAATTGATTATTACTTCATCAACAACATTTAAAGCATCATTAAGAGAGGTCTGCTCCAGCAGCCTCAGGTTAAATTTTTTAACAAGCACTTTAGTTGCTAATCTGTGTTATTGCCAACATATGTAAACTTCCTAATGCTAATTGCATTCAGCTGTGAATCAAACAATGTCTAATTCTCTTCAGGATTAATTATGCACATGTGCTGCCTGCATTCCTAAACATGGTTCTCATAAATAATAAGAGATATATCTAAGCAGATGGGATTTTTCCAACTAAATGATCTGTTTATCATGAATAAAACAAATGACACATTCTAGACTTCAAATGCAGAGTCACTGCAACTTCACATATTTTTAGCATTAATAATTACCCCCACAATTGTTTGTGTGAACACAGTTTTGAACAATTGAGCAGCAAACCATGTTTGCTCACAAGCTATATTTATCTCTTACCACACTGAAAAATTTTTTTGAACTGAGAACTGGGAACAGAGTAGTTATTTCATGTGCTGACTGGGTAAAGATAATTGCACACTGTAAAGATTCAACTTCTGTGATCCCCAGGGAGTTATTTTTAAATGGACTTTGTAATTAAACTGATAAAATGTTATACGGTCTTCTTACTTTAGAGAACAGAACATGTTTGTGGGCATCTTTTCTAGCGTTGTAATTTCTAGAATCATTTCAATAGTTCCATTCAATTCTTTGTCCCTGCAACAAAGATAATTTTGAAAGAACATGTATTTGTATAAAAAAGAAAAGAAACATAGGAAAATGTATAGAACTGTTGCTAATCTATTCTATTTCTGTGGGGTTTTGTTCACTTGTATAGTGTACCCATAGTATTTTCATAGTAATATGAGCCAAAGTTGAATTGGCATGCCTTGGCATTCCAGAAAACATAAGAATATTTTCCTTTGAGGAGGGAAATCCGTAACAGCTTTTTCTAAGTGGAGTTGAAAACTTAATACCAATTCCATGCCTGTCTCCCTTCCTCTCTATCCTTTTTATCCCTTAGTGACCAAAATTTATCTGTCTAGTCCATGACCATTTTTCCTGGATTTTGCTAGGTAGCTAAGCTAGTTGATATATTATTTAAACCTTATGATACAAAAAACACCTGAGTTTGAAACCTGTTTCTACTACCTAACAGCACTGTGAACTTAAAGTTATTTAGCCTCACTGTGAAATTTATTTTCTTCACCTCTAAAAGATGACAACACCTCCCTTTTGGTTCATGTGAGGATTTACAGAACCTTCACAGTTCCTGTGCAGAGCCAGTAGAAGATGCTCAGCTAACAGGAATTCTTTCCCTTTTTCTGTCTTAATTATCTCTCAGCAGTCACACGCAGAGCCTTCACAAAAAGGGGACACATGGAACTTTCAGTGGGAGATAGACCTAGCAGGAGCAGGATTTTCTGGAACTTCTCAACCTCACCCAAGTCCATCGTTTATTTCCGTGGCCTATAAAAAAAATTCATTCCTTGTCCTAAATTACATGATTCTTACTTAGCTTAATCACAGTACATGCTCTGCTTAAAAGCATAGACTTTGTGATTATACCAGTGCAATAATATAACCCTGCCATGTTTCACAGGAACACTTAAAAACATGACCTATGTGATATAGTCATAAATTAAAACATTGGAGCAAATATTAATTCAAGCTGGCAAACCTGATAACTTAGGTTATTTAACTGCGGCAGTGACTATTTCAAGCTCTTACGATAGCCCATTTTTGGCTAAGCAATCAGCCAAGGCCCTCCCTTCTGGTTTTGTGAAGAAATCCTAGGATTCTGGTCTCATGTTGCTGGTTAGGAGGTGATGGTGTGAATGTGGTTAACGGCAGCCGTAGAATATGGAGGGAAGTGTTCTCTGGCACAAACTGCTGTGTCTCAAACATTCCACTGGCTGACATTCTCGCCTCTTCCCTTTACATCCCTGGAATTACCCTGGAACCCACTTCTCACCTCTACCCAAGTGAGGTGTAATCTTCTTGCCCTCATTCAACATTTGACTCATCTCGATTAGGTGGAAACTGCTCAGATTCTTCAAGTATCGGAAAAGGTTTTTTCCTTCTTTAATCAAATTTTTAGATTGAGAATTCAACTGGACACTAGAGAATCAGAACTAAAAGCAAAGGCAAAATAAAACAAAACAAACAAAACTCTGGACTTGGTCCTGCCAATGACTCCTTTGCCTGTGGATGCTCTCAGTACAATTCATGTTTCTGTTACACGATAACTGAGGCATTTTCGATACCGAGACATAAAAGCACAATTATATCCAACAGCTGCAATTCCCAAGCCAGGAAAGTAGGCATTTGAGATGGTTTCCCATCAAGTTAAAAGTAAAATGGTTACTGGGATGCCTGGGTGGCTCAGTTGGTTAAGCTGCTGCCTTTGGCTCAGGTCATGATCCCAGGGTCCTAGGATCGAGTCCCACACCCAGCTCCTTGCTCAGTGGGGAGCCTGCTTCTCTTGCTTCCTCTGCCTGCCACTCTGCCTGCTTGTGCTCTCTCTCTCTCTCTCTGACAAACAAATAAATAAATAAAATCTTAAAAAAAAATACAAAAATGGTTACTGAACTTCACCTTGCCTCAGTCTCCTCATCTGTACTCAAATGGAGACAAAACTAGTAAGTCTCTTATAAGATCATTTGTGGATTAAGTAAAATAATAAAATGCTTAGAACAGTGCCTAGCAGTAAGTGCTTAATAACTTGTTTTCTTCTATTGTTCTCGTTAAGAACTTATAAATTCAACCAACCCAAACTCTCCAACACATTTTTGGCCTTAATATGACTTTCTTATTAATCATGGATTTGAGTAAATAATCTACGAAGTAAATAATGCATGGGGATTTAAAAATGTCTGTCTATCCTTAAAACTGACAAGCGTCCAAAAATACAAAAGGAAGAAAAGGAATAAAACACTGGATTAATGCAGGAAATGGTGTGATTGGAAATTCTGGTGGCTGCACAATGTATCTGCCCAGGGCACTGAGCCCGAGGGTGTTTTTATGTTTCCCCCCCATACCCCTTCACTTTTCTCTGGGCTCAGGCCCACATGTAAATGCAAGCATCACTCCATTCTCCTCCCCATTAGTGTCTTTCCAGACTTGATAAGGATATTCATGCTGCTCCCAAGGGTTTAATAATTGCCAAAAGATGCATTAAATGATAACACTGATTGTGAAGTACTTTAAGTCACTAAATTCTCTTTTTAACAATTAATTTCATATCCTTCCAAAAACAATTTTAACTGCTTGGCATGCAGCATATGGTACTTAATATTATACTGACATTTAAACAAGTCTGAATTTGCTAGTTTCATTAACTAGCTTTATGTTAAAATTTATTTGATTTCTAGAACGTACGTTTGGCAACGAATGCGCTATCTCATATAATGTAAAGGGTACTTGGGTAGGAGGCTGCCGTCCAAACATGTTCAACTGTTTGCTAATGGATGTTAGAGAAATTTCCCTTGCTCAGTGTCAAAATTTTAAGTCTGGGGACTTGAAAGTGAAGTGAACTTAGATGAATAAACAAACTCATTTCTATATAGTTTATTTGAAATACAAAAAGGAAGAGTGAGAAAATTGCCTGTACACCTCCAACTTTCACTATCAAAACTATTACCCCACTGGTCACAGATATTACTAAGTTTTTACATGTGAGGTCCCAACTTAAAAATAACAAGGCTAAAATGAAACACAACAAGGAAAATTATCATCAGTGTAATCTGTCATCAGATAAATAAATATTTTCTTTTATCATCATAATTGGACTTTATCCTCTGATTTCTTTTTTTTTTTTAAGATTTTATTTATTTATTTGAGAGAGTGAGTATGAGAGGGGAGAAGGTCAAAGGGAGAAGCAGACTCCCCATGGAGCTGGGAGCCCGATGTGGGACTCAATCCCGGAACTCCAGGATCATGACCTGAGCCAAAGGCAGTTGCTCAACCAACTGAGCCACCCAGGCGCCCTATCCTCTGATTTCTAAGGCTTCTTCTGGTTTAGAAGTGTACCATTCCTAGTTCCTCTAAGATTTTTGAATTTGCATGTACATTTATTTTGGTGAGTATTTAGAATAACTAGGGTAACTAATTATTCTAAATACTTAATTAGAAAGATGAAAAATATCATCACAAGGCTGCATTATGACTTTTGTGGGCCCTAGGAAATTTTATCTTCCTGGGTGCCTTCTTCCATTAAAAAGACTGTATGAGGGGCGCCTGGGTGGCTCAGTGGGTTAAAGCCGCTGCCTTTGGCTCCAGTCATAATCCCAGGGTCCCGGGATCGAGCCCCGCATCGGGCTCTCTGCTCTACAGACAGCCTGCTTCTTCCCCTCTCTCTCTGCATCTCTGCCTACTTGTGATCTCTGTCTATCAAATAAATAAATAAAATCTTTAAAAAAAAGACTGTATGAAAAATTATATTTTACAGTTGCACTTGTATAAAGCTGAATATATTAAGATCATGTGTTAAAATGTTTTCTTTTGGGACGCCTGGGTGGCTCAGTTGGTTAAGCAGCTGCCTTCCGCTCAGGTCATGATCCCAGCGTCCTGGGATCCAGTCCCACATAGGGCTCCTTGCTCGGCAGGGAGCCTGCTTCTCCCTCTGCCTCTGCCTGCCTCTTTGTCTGCCTGTGCTCACTCTCTCTCTCTCTCTCTCTAACTAAAATAAATAAAATCTTAAAAAAAAGTTTTCTTCTACTTAAGTTTATTTTATTTATTTATTTTTAAAGATTTTATTTATTTATTTGACAGAGAGAGAGAGAGAGATCACAAGTAGGCAGAGAGGCAGGCAGAGGGGGAGGGGGAAGCAGGCTCCCTGCTGAGCAGAGAGCCCAACATGGGGCTCAATCCCAGGACCCCAGGACCCTGGGATTGTGACCTGAGCCGAAGGCAGAGGCTTAACCCACTGAGCCACCCAAGTGCCCCAAGTTTATTTTTTAAATCTTATTTAATTCTCTATAAATTTTTATTCTTAACCATTTTTATTAATTTTTATTCTTAACTATTTCACAGACCCTGTAAATTATTGTGGGTTCTAGCCACTGTGTATTCTAACAAGTAAGTTATCTCTGATTCATCTACTCTACTTGGTGTATCTGCAGGCTCCCAAGTTGTCTAGAGTGGTGTTTCTCAAATTTTAATCTGCATGAAAATCAGAGAAATGTTGTTAAAATACAGATTCTGGTGGGTCATGAGCTTCTACCTCTCTGACAAGTTCCCAGATTATGCTAAGACTGCTGGTCTGTGGACCACACTGTGGTTCACACTCTATTATAGATATATTATATATAATTATAATGACCATACCCAGACCCATACTTGTATCTGAATCTGTGTCTGGAAGCAGATATGCCAATATATTAGCAGGAATCATTTATTTATGGGGGAAATCTAGATGATATCTAGTGTTATCTGTGTAGTTCACTGTTTATCAATCCTCTTTACTGAGCATGTGTCAGTTTTCTAAATAAAATATTTTTTATCTTAAATGGCTAGAAATAACATATACTACAAACATATCCATGAAAAAAAGCAACATAATCTAGTCAAGGCACAATACACAAAATGTCATTTTGATTGTCTTGTTGGAAAAGATGGGGAAAATGAAACCTGGCTATTAAAGAAGTAAAATGATATTTCAATATGAAAGTATACTTAATAGAACTCAGAGTTTTGCATTTACTACAGTGAAAGACAATTAAGTTTTAAAAACATACTCTTTTAATAGACTATATGATTCTTCAGATTTTTGATTTATCTTTTCACCTCTGTGACCAGTACATTCTAAACACCTACTATGTAATTGCTAAATCTTGCTTTTTAGTGAGTGAATAAATACATAAAAACTCCATTTACTTTCATATTTTTAGCAATGACCAACATAATCAATAATGAGCAAATCCAAGAAAATGGCTGAAAATTCGGAGTCTATTACACAGGTTGTTATCATAACTTGAAAGACACCTACCACGCTATTCATTCCAATTCTTAACTATCACTGGCACTTAAACTTTAAAAAATTTGTCTTTGGGGATCTACAACACTACCCAAAAGTTTACTTTTACAATTTTTTTAGAAGTTAAAACATTGCTCATGAAATATGTTAAGTTTATCTGAATAATATAAAGTAGTATTACTTCACTTTTTCCATGAAATCTTAATGGACATTCTTTTTATCACCTTAATTTATTATAAAGCGGTGATTTTTTTTCTTTCAAAATCTCATATTTTAACTTACAGTATGTGAACATTTTTTTCTAAGTCCTTTTCTGATCATCCATCAGCCTCTGATAGTTATAAATGCTAGCTTAAATCCAAATGATTTGAACAGAAAAGAAAATAAAAATCCATAGTTTGAGATTGGACAAATATATTTTGCTTGGCAGTCAAGATCTCATATAACTGAATAATACAGTATGTCATTGCAACATAACAAATACAGTATATATGTATATATATATATAATCTTTGAAGTTTTAATGTTCTCTTTGTGCTATACCTTTTAAAATTTTATTTATAACCAGTATATGACATATAAACAATGGAAAGCTTTCAAAGTTGAATTCATTACAGGTATTAAATGCACCCATAATTATACCTTTCTCCATTCACTTGAGGTGACCTGTTATTTGGCACTTTTTGGATGGAAATATTCTTATTCAATTCATGGAATGTTTTCAACTATATTAGTGCAGTATGTAGTAACTGCCTTATCCAGACATATAATTCTTACAGAAATACTGGAATGGAACTCCATGAAATTAATATTCTGTGTTTCCCCTGCAGACCCTTAGAAAAAGGAATTTTATATGATTTTTGCAGAAACCTGATATAAGCCTGTATAACTTAAGGATCACATTCAGGTTATTTCCCATAATTACTTAGCACCAGGCCAACACCCTGTATACAATGCCATATTTATTTTAGGTGAACTATAGTTTTGAGGTTTTATACGTTCTTTGCGTAATGTGTATATTTAGAAAATATATACATACGGTTGACAGACGTTATAACTATCCCTGCTATACAATAGAGCCATTGAGCCTTTGTCTCTGAATCATATAAACATGATCTTATGAACTGTTTTAAACTTCAGGAAACAGATTACTTTATCCTGTATGCCAAATTTTAAAATTTTTATGGCAATATGTATATGTACAATACTTATACATGTTAAAGAGATTCATAATTGCCCATGTAAGTCTGTCTAAATTAATTTATTCATGTATTTCCCCTGAAAGGCTTCATAGCTGGTTTGGTGGTGAGAAACATGATGTCATGGAGAACCAGTGACCTAACTACTAAGCAGAGTTGCTTCTAGAAAACTAAATCATTTAGGGGTGCAGTGATATTTTTAATTATGTAAAATATGAAATATAAAAAGAATATATGAAACATCTATGTGACTTATGAAGCACAGTAAGAAAAGATCCTCACGATTCTACCACACAATCTAAGAACTAGAGAGTTACTAAAGGTGTTTCATCTGTTCATATTTTCCCATTCCTTTTCCTCCCCTGGAGGTAATCACTACATTGAATTTTGTGTTTACCAAATCCTTTTAAAAATAGTTTCATCACAACAAAATGTGTTATTTAGATTTGGTTGCTATTGAGTTTTACAAAAACGATATACTACATGATCATTAGTTTTCAATGTTCTAGAGAAGGGACTGGCCACCTACAGCCATGGGCCAAATCTGATCATGAGCCAAATCTATTCTATGCAATGTCCAGGTTTTCCACAATGGCAGGAAGACCTGGCAGGGTATCTGGTGCGCCTTACTGTCTGAAACAAAGTCTCCAATAATCACTTCAATTATCAGAGATTAGTAATTGAAGATTACATCACAAATCTCTAAAGAACTAAAAATTCCTCCTAAATTTTAAAGATTATTTATTTATGGTTTTTTAAAATTATTTATTTATTTATTTGACAGAGATCACACAAGTAGGCAGAGAGGCAGACAGAGAGAGAGGAGAGAAGCAGGCTCCCTGCTGAGCAGAGAGCCCAATGCGGGGCTCGTCCCAGGACCCTGGGATCATGACCCGAGCCGAAGGCAGCGGCTTAACCCACTGAGCCACCCAGGCGCCCCTCCTCCTAAATTTTAAAGGACTAAAATCAAATTGTTTCAAACTTATTATCTTAGTCAGCTAGAGCTGCCATAACAAAATGCAAAAGACTACTCAGCTTAACCAGGAGACGGTTATTACCTTCTAGTTTTGGAGGCTAGAAGTCCAAGATCAAGGTGCCAGCATGGTTGGCTTCTGTTAAAAGCTCTCTTCCTGACTTGAAGATGCCTGCTTTCTTGCTGTGTCCTCACATGGGTGGCAGATGAGGGAGAAAGGAAAGCAGGGAGGGAGGAAGAATGAGAAAGGGAGAAAGGCAGGCAGGAGGTAGAGGAAGAAAGTGGGAAGGACAGGAGGGAGAGAAAGAGGGTGAAAGGATGAGATTTGTGTCTCTTTTCATTAGGACACAAAGCTCCTCATGAGGGCACCAGCCTCAAGACCTCATCTAAACCTAGTTACGTCCCAAAGGCCTTATTTCCAAAACTCATAATATTTGGGGGTAAAAGCTTCAATATATGAATTTTGGGGAATATAATTCAGCCCACGACACTTATGTTTGAATTTTGTATTTTAAATTCAATGTGTGTGTGTGTGTGTGTGTGTGTGCATAATATATAAATATACATATATAATACATAATTATATACATAATGATAATTGACCAAGCAATGCTGTATTTCTGAACTTCTGTGGCTGGTTTTCTCCCTTTGAACATTTAGAACTGCAAATCAACACGCCCTATTTCATGAAGCATTTCTCACAATATTGAAGTCATGACCGACTCTGCTATGGTTGAGCAGATGCAATCTTTTAAAATACAGCTGTTGGTGTTGCGTATTTTTGTTTCATGCAAAAACAGAACCAACTACACTCAGGATCACATAGTTTTGTTATGAGTCACCTAACCTATCCCCCTTCACAGCCTTTTTATCACTCCATTCCTCACCTTCTCTACTAAGTACTTAAGATTTCCTAAAATAACAACTCTTTTTCTGAAACACCCTCTAAATTCATAAATTCTTTCCTCTGTTCAGTTTCCTTTGACCAAGTCATTCGTTTCACAGTATATATTCCAGAAACACTAAAAGGTATATGTTGTATAAACATGTTTTATTTGCCTTTTTCAACTATAAATTCACCTTGTTATCTTTCTCCAACGTGCAATTTAATTGATTAATTGCTGGGCCTCACTCCCAGAATTTCTTCTGTAGAAGGTCTGAGGTGGAACCTAAACATTTGTGTTTCCAGTAAATTCCCAGGTGATGCTAATGTTGCTGGTCTGGGGACCACACTTCAAGAACTACTAATTAAAATATTTTTAGCCCTTCCAAAATCCAAATGATGTCCTTGGAATAATCCAGGTCATGGAAAGCTAAATGAGATTATTTTGACTGGTATGTAGGCTTAGGACAGCAGGGCACACTGCAAGATATTTTTCAAAAGTCTGGGAGAACCTGTCTTTAGATTTATTATAAAGATGCTGGGCGCACATGGTACACATTAATTGGCTTCTTTTATACCTTGGCACATTGTTAACTATCCTACACGTGTTCTTTCTGCATGTGAAAACCTTCATTTCTCTGCACGTGAAAAAATTCATTTTTGAATTGTGTGTTGAGTAACTGACCATATTTCTGTCTTTGGGTTGATTCTTAGGAAGCTCAGAGGCAAATGCATAGCCAATTTCTAATAAATCATGTGAGGAATTAAATTATTTGTGCATTAATTTTATACTTGGATCTATCTTCTATTATTTATTCTGATTTTTCCTGCCCTCCTATCAACTTCCTCTTATTTTTATGTTTTTCCTCTTTGTGTCCTTATAGGGTTGCTTCTTTTGGAAGAGAAGAGTGATAAAGGTTATGAAATTAGCAACGAGCTTAGCCATCAAACACATAAATGCAGGACAACATAGACGATGTCAAAATTAGGAAGATGAGATTCAAATAAATTCCACTGAATATAACATAGAGAATTTGGGGATCTATTATATTTTCCCTGGAGTGTTACCCTTATTACTTGGTTAGAGTCCCACTATTCTTCAACAGTTGGGTTTTCAGTATTTCATTGCTAATTGAGGTTTACCTTGAGTTTCACAGAACATAAGCTGGGCTTGCTTTCCAGGAGAACACAACCCACCAGGTCCA
Organism: Taxidea taxus jeffersonii; assembly: GCA_003697995.1. Taxonomy (NCBI): domain Eukaryota; kingdom Metazoa; phylum Chordata; class Mammalia; order Carnivora; family Mustelidae; genus Taxidea; species Taxidea taxus. The sequence continues at coordinate 67,960 of ML093210.1, forward strand.
GGATTCTCTCTTTTGCAAGGAAATGGAGGGAGGGAAGTACCTCATAAATCTAAGTGATTCTGCTTCCTGTTATACATCTGGAATGTTGTATTTATTATTGTATAGAAAACTAAAAAAAAAAAAAAAAGTAAAGTACTATTCACGGTAGATTATTTTTACTTGTTCCACTATACCGTGCTTAATTAGCAGGGGGTGAGGGGAATGCTGCCAAAGCAAATAAGGAGGGGCTTGTTTTCTGCTGTTGTTGTTCAAGGTCTTCTTGCTCACGTGTCAGTGAAATATTCCCCATATATGGCTGCAATATTGTTGATTCTTTTAAACAAACATTGAGTCAGACAGAGGGAAATCATTTCCATATTTCATGCAGAAAATACATGTTTTCTATCAAATTTTGGGAGTTTTTTTTGTTTAATTGAGATTAATTTGCTAGCATGTTTCATGTTTCTACACTGTAATTTGTTTTTAATTACATATGAATACCATATGTAGTTCATTGACACTCTTTATTAATTCTTGAAAGTAAATTTACTCACCACTCATGTCACTTGTATCATGGGGTGTGTGTTCCTTGTTAAGTGATTCCTTTCTAATTTCTAAATAATTAGCTAATTAAGGGCATGATCCTAGGGTTCTTATGCAAGGATAACACCCACTGGCTTGAAGACAGCGGGATTTGCTTTTATTGTGGATCATAGTACTGAGTATCCTTATCATGTTGTTTTCTCTAATTAAAGCCGTTTTCATATTTGCAAATGTTCACCTGTGAAAATAAACTTGTTAAACAAGCTTCTGGGTTTCTGTATTGTGAAGGTGGTTAAGTCACTGATGGTAGATGCTGGAGAATCTCAGTGGATTCTAGTTAGTGCCAATGATCAACACTGCACTGTATCTACAACCCTGGCTAGCCACTTTGCAAACATCTGTAGTTGATCATAGGAACAGCATTAAATCAGACTAAACATCCTAACCCAGGGACACTAACCTTACTACTGCAAATAAAAATTATAATGATGATAATAGCTTATAGTTTTCTAGCACTTACTATAGTCAGACACTGTTACATAGGCTATGTAAAATTCAGTTAATCATCACCAAAAACTGTTGGAGTTTGTATATATCCTAGTAAGAATCGGTTAATAAGATCATTATTTTATTTAAAGGACATCACATTTCTGCAAATAACAGAGAAGTATTTAAATGCACTAGAAATACCAACATTGAAGACTGACCTACCAGAGTGTGTTTGACTCTGACCTGTTCTTTGACATAGAATTCAAAAAGGAATGGTGTGATTTCTTCATCTGTCATAATTTATTTTATTAGTTGGTGAGGTTTTAGTGGGAAGGACACCTAATGCTGCATTGGGCCGAGTGAACCAACTGTCAATTAAGTATAATGGGAGAACATTTCCCCTAGTTCAGCTGGGCTGATACAGAAGGCGAGATTCTCTGTGTTTATTTCCTGTGTGCTTTTGAAGTGGAAAAGAACCACCAGGCTATTTAACTTTCTATTCCATACTCTTTATTACTCCCATCCTTTATTGAATTCAAGCCATCGCTGCCTCTCATTTAAATCAGTATGTTAATGTGTGAGCTGGTTCACCTTGTCTCTGGCCTTCCTTCCTTCCCTGTTCCTCCTTACCAGGAGTCTTCCCACAGCGCTTCTCTGAGCAAGCAGCCTCCTGACAGGAGAACCCCAGGTAAGCCCCATAGTTTCCAATAAAAGACGCAAGACATTGGCGAGACATTATAATGCCTTTGCAGCATGGTGTGATTTTGATCTCCCACCCCTTACCTTTTCACACTTGCCCCCCACTTTCATGTGCTGTTCTGACAGCCGTTTACACTGGGCCTTACAGAAGCACTGAGTACGTACTGGACTAGCCATCTCCTTCACTTTGCTTCTGCTCTTACTCTGTCTGGTGTTCCTCCTCTTCCTCCCATTAATATAGAATGAGATGCTACCAACTCCATGTCTAAACATCATCACCTCCTCCAGGATGTCCTTCCTGACTATCAGCATTAGTAAAACTCCTGTTGCTCTGGGCTTCAATTCCCGTCTCCCAGGACTTATTCTGATCTGTGACAGAATTATTTTTTTTACATGAACGACTCACTGTCAGATTAGGAATTCTTTAAAAACGGTAATTGCCCCCGACTGTGCGTCTCCCCCCCCACCCTCGCATGCATGCATATCGCGCACTCCTGTGCTTGGCCTGGCAGCACTCTGCAGCCACTGGAGGCCTCAGGGCCACGTGTGGGTAAGCAGAGTTGTTATCTTCCATGTGGACAGTATCTTTATTTTATCTTTGTATGTCTTTTATCTTTTAATTTCCCTTTACTTATAAGAGTGCTTACATAGTATATTAGTAGGAATGTATTATTCTGCTTTTAGATTAACAGCCATCCCTCAATCAAATGTAAACTTCTTTAACATAGAGTGCTTGTCTTTTTCATCACTTATTTATCCTGGGTGCTCTGCATCCCAGAGAGGTTACAGAGCACCTCCGGAGCCAGACTATCTGGCTTCGCATCTCCACTCTGCCTGCCTAATGCTGTAGCCCTGGGCAAGTCAGTTCACCTCTCTGACCTTCAGAGGACGTCTATAGAATGAGGAAAGTGACCATATCAACCTCATTGGGTTGTTGTGAGGCTTAAATAAGATGTGTACAATGGCTAGGGTCACACCTGGCCCCAAGCAGGCCCTTGAGAACTGTCCTTGGTTCTTACTGTGCTGGTGGTGCCCTTCCCCTCTCTCCTGGGCCCCACATGCTCCCACACATTGCCCCTGGCCTTGGGTTCCTCATGGTCCAAAGGTAATAGAGACTCGCCTGAAGGTCTGACTAGAAGCTCCCAGAAGACAATTCCTGATCAGTTCTAGAGGAAATGCCTCTTGTGTTAAATAGATTCCTGACAGTGTTCAAAAGTGTTTCTTCTTCTAATTATTTCTTTAACTACCTCTGTCCCATCTGACTATATTCCTTCTGTGTTGCTCAGGCAAACTCTAAGAAAAGCCTGAGCAAACAGGTAGGCCTTTCAACTTGTACCCTGAATGCACAACTAAATCCAAAGCTAATGAAGTTCATTCAGATTAAAAGCACTTCATATGCCTACGACAGCTCTTTATATAATGCAGTTAGGGGTAGAAAATTCATGGTATTTCATGCTTACTTATATGCTTTTCATGTGAAAAGATACAGTATAATAAAAGTCGAGGATTACTCATGTTAATTTATTATATTTTGCTGATATAGTCACATCAAGGGCTTAAGAAATATACTTCCACAGCAGTACAAATGAAGGAAGGATGGTTAAGACATGGTGCATAAATGCTCTCCTTCTTGCCGCTTTTAATGACACTTCATTTAGAAATACACCCTCTTTCATATGGCTAACACTATTTTCAATATAGACTTCTTTAGAAAAAGACACTATAAAATACATTAAGCTGATTGTTTAGTAAAAAATTCGAGAAAATTATCCTCATATAAACGTACTGAAATGTAACAAAAAATGAAAGGCAGATGCCCCCTAATTCTCCTCAGTGTTAATTTTTAGAAGAAATCTATTGTATATACCAATTTAGTTTACTTAACACATTTTATGTGACATGTAAAAAAAAGAGCTTTATTTAATCTTAATTGGATGGGTTTGGTGCCTTTGGAGTTATAACTGGAGTAAACTATATTTAAATAAAACAAAAACAATTTGTACTCTCTTTTCACAAAAAAAAAAAAAGATCTTGGAAATATCTCTGACATGAATCAACAAACAAATAGACAAATAGTGAGCACCTACCTACACAAAACACTAAGTTGGGGTGGGGTGGAGGTTGGAACGGAACCAATTCCCAGGGAATCAGTAATCAAATTAGACATCTTATAAATTCACATACACATAGCAACGTAAGTAACTGTATAAGTTAGTATGCAATGCAGTCTAAGTTAAGAGTGCAGATAATAAATGCTAGAAGAATTCAGAGGAGGAAAAATACTGCAGTGGGCGTGAAACACTTGGCAGTCTTCAGAGATGAGGTACTATTTCAGTTGACAGTAGATTATATTTAATAAGCAGAGAAAAGGGAAAGATATATCTGATCAAAAGGTGCAATGGGCAGAGGAAGATTGAGTAGGAAGCAAATGAACTTTAAGATGCATGGGTCCCCCCCCCAAACCTGTACTCTATGTTGTATTCATAATTTTCCCCCCTCTCCCTCCTTCTGATACGTCTTAAAGATCTCCCAAGTTGCATGAACTTTAGACCTCTGTTTATTTGATAGAGAACCAAAGTTGATGGGGAAAAATGATTTCCTATTAGGACAATAAATGGACTGGTCTTCATTTAGCAGAAGGTCCTTGATCAAAGTGGCCCAGGGCAATGACTAGAAGTGTAGTCCTCTAGACTGTTTATTTCCCCTCAAAATTCATCTGTTGAAACCTAATCCCCAGTGTGATAGTATTTGGAGGTGAAGGGTTTGGAAAGTGATTAGGTAATAAGGGTGGAGCTCTCATGAATAGAATTAGTGCCCTTACAGGAGAGATCATAGGGTACTCCTTTCTCCTTTTTACCACATGAGGGCACAGTGAAAGGAGGTCATCCATCAATGAAGAAGAGGATTCTCAGTAGACACCAAAACCATCTGTGCCTTAATCTTGCTCTTTATACCTTCAGAACCATGAGACATAAATTTCTATTATTTATAAACTATCCACTCTGTGGTATTCTGTTGTAACAGCCCTAGCTGACTCAAGTCAGTAGGTTAGGACCAAATTGCATAAGTTATTCCTTTTCACACTAAAATACCAAGTCATTTGAAAATTTATCCAATGTGCAGTGGGAAACCACCAAAAGATTTTAAGAGAATGAATATTAATTGAGCTCTTAAAATATATATCAAAGACTGGCCATCATGAATCTCTTATAGGCTGTGTCAAGGTCATAATGGAAGTAACTGGTGGTGCTGGGACTCTAGAACACATCCTCTGACTCTATGTAACATCGTCTCCCTATCCATGCAACAGAGGAGTGGGAAGAAGAATCTGGCAGTGAAAGCCAAAGTAAGATGAGTGTGAGCAGAAGAAGGAAGAGGGAAAATGAGGAAGCAGAACAGATCGCCAGAGATGGGAATCTAAAGAATTGAATGTTATGAAGTGTCGAAGCCTTTCCTGTTGTCTGGGAAGCAATGAAATAGGAAAAAGAAAGAAACCACTCTGGGTTAAAATCACCAAAATCACAGGGAAAAAAAAAAGTTTAAATCTTAGTTATACTGAAAATATCTTCTTGATTTATTAATTTTTAACTACAGAGATGTGGTGGTCTCTTTTTAATAATAGACTACTATATCCAATTCTCATTAGACACTTCTTGTACTTGTAATTACTTTTGAACATGTTTTACTAGATTATAACCTGGGGAGGGCAGGGTCAGTGGCTGCATTAGCAGAACTGAGCACCTTGCTATAAGCGTTATTATTTACTTGTTAATACTCATTGAAAACACATAACACACACTCCCGTGCATGGCCAATCCCATTATAGTCATTTTGATCTCTCAGGAATGGCTTTCTTTTGGGTCGCCTGGGTGGCTCAGTGGGTTAAAGTCTCTGCCTTCTGCTCGGGTCATGATCCCAGGGTCCTAGGATAGAGCCCTACATCAGGCTCTCTGCTCAGCAGGGAGCCTGCTTTCCCCTCTCTCTCTGCCTGCCTCTCTGCTTGCTTGTGATCTCTGTCTGTTAAATAAATAAATAAAATCTTAAAAAAAAAAAAAAAAGAATGGCTTTCTTTTCCAATATCATTTTTGCAATATAAAGGTATTGAGGAGAAGACAGTGGGTTTAGAGTCAATCAACAATCAGGTCAAATGATGTTAGAAAAGAGAAGCATACTGAATATGCTAAAGAGAAGCTATCTGGCAATCAAATGACTGAGAGCTGTCAAGTGGGACTTTCAGTGCTTTGGAAAGTGTTGTCAGAAAGACTAACTCATGATTTTTAAACAATTTCTTGGTCTCCAATCTTTCATCTTGTAGGAAGATGATCTTTATCATACTGAGCATATTGTCCCTCTTTTGAATATTATGTATTAGTTCTTGGCAACTTTTTTCTTTTTTCTTTTTTTTAAAGATTTATTTTTTTTTTAAGATTTATTTATTTGAGAGAGAGAGAGGTGTGTGTGTATAAGAGAGAGAGAGAGAGAGCGGCAGGGAGGGGCAAAGGGAGAGGGTGAGAGAAAGTTTAGCAGACTGTGAGCTCAGCACAGAGCCTGATGCCAGGCTGGATCCCATCACCCTGAGATCATGGCCTTAAGATCATGACCTGAGACAAAACCAGGAGTCAGACGCTTAACCAACTGTGCCACCCTGTGACCCTCCACAACTTAGATTCTAAAGAAGCAGTATAGTAATTATAAGTGAGGGTAGAGTCACCCAAAACAGTTGAAATCACAGCTCTATCACTAGCTGTCATAGGCAAGTTTTTTTGTTTTTGTTTTTCTTTAAGTCTCAGTTTCTCTTTGTCTTTACTTCACTTAAATGGCTATAATAAGGAATTAATCAAATGAGCCATGGATATGGGCATAGCACAACCAATACTCACAGTGTATTAGTATTTGTATCAGTAAAGAGTTTTCAGAGAAATAAGCCAATAGGAGTGAAGGGGGGAGAGAGGGAAGAAGGAGGAAGGGCGGGAGGGAAGGAAAGGAAAGGAAGAAAGAGGAAAAGAGATTTTAAACAATTGTTTCAAGTCTGAAATTTGCAGGGCAGACCAGCATGCTGGATTATAGGGCAGAAATATAGGCAGCATTGTTATGTTATAATCTTGAGGAAGAATTCCCAGCATTCTGTCTTCTCCAAGAAACCTGATTTTGGTCTTAAGGCCTTCAACTGATTGGATGAGACCCACCCACATTATGAAAGATAATCGAATCCACACACCTTCATAGCAGCATATAGGCTAGAGTCTGACCAAACACCTGGGAATTTTAACCTAGCAAAATGACACATAAAATTAACCAAGATGGTATTATTTTGCTAAGGAACAAAACTGACTTCCTTATAATTGCTTGAAAATGTGTGCTTTCTCTTGCCTGTGTCTCCTTTATAGACCACCTTCTGCTTTATCTGCCCCTGCTTCTCTGCATGGCAAACTTATACTAATCTTCCAGGTCTCAGTAATTTCTTAAATTCTTTGCTCAACTTTCATTATTATTCCACACAGAATCTAGTGCATCTCCTGTGTTCAAATAGTGCTTTGTATAATCCTCTTGAAAGCAACACCATATAAAACTGGATTGCCCCTTTCTGTTTTTATATCTTGGCACATGTTAGTATAGAGTAAAAATTTGAAGATTCAAATGAATTTTTCAATTATAGAAAGAAAAGAGGGAAGGAAGCAAAGGAAGAACAAGGAAGAGTAGAAGGAAAGCAGGAAAGGATTATTAATTTCTTCTACAACCTGTTCTTGGACATCTTTAGTTGCCTACAGTCTTTTTATCCTTCCCATTTGACTCCGAGGATGAAACATGATATTTACCTACAAGCTTCTTAAACTTGAGAACAATGTGATATATGCAATATATATATATATATATATATTTTTTTTAATATTTATATGCAACATAAGTACTCCTCATAAAACTATCACAGAGCTAAAGATTTTGTGGTGGGATCTGAGATTGAGATAAAAACTGATCGAGCCTTTAATTTTTTTAAAACATTTTTTTGTTACTACTTTTCATGAAAAATTAGGTAACTCTAAAATATTTTATTAGACATCCCATCATGTGTTACATGTCTTTATCAGGTTTAATGTGAAAATCAAGCCTGAGCCACCATATCTATCTTCTTGTCAATGCCTTCATGCAGATAATTCCTGGATATCCTACAAGTAAGAGGTCATGAAAACCATTTTCTGGGATGATGTTATTATGTCTCACATGAAAAGACATCACTTATAGGTAGATAATTCATGTTGCTGCCTTCTGAATGGCTGAGTCATCTCAGCCAGTTTATCTCCTGGTCACCTCCTCCGCAATCAGTTTAAAACATGATTTGCTATTGGACCCTATGTATTGGACCCTATGTAGTAGACTGTTGACACCAGGGAAGTCAAAAAACTCCTGTATTGTTTCTACTTACAAAAGAGGTGGCACATTATGCAAAACGTGGCCTCTGGCAGTGAGAAAGCTCAGAACATCCTTCATTCCGCATCTGCAGACAAATGATGGACGGAACGTTTTTGGGCTCTATATACTGCAGTATCATCTGAGATGCACGCTCACTCTTAGAGAAGAGAGATAAATGAGCCTAATGACTAAGTCAATGAACAAGGAGAACTTTTTGTTGTTGCTTTACTTTAAACTTAGAATTGAGCTTTAGCTTCCAGCATTAATTTCATCTCAGTGACCCTATTTCTAAAAACGAAATAGTGCTCTCCTTTTAAGTCTTTGTTATTATCTTGGAATTCTGTTGAGGTGAGTTAACAGGACTATGATACGGGGCTGTTATTACAGGAGGTAAATTCTGAGCAGTCACTGAAGACCTTGGAGAGCACAGGACACTGAGGAGTGGGGGTGGGTAGAGGGAATCAGAGAGGGAGATTGTTTACCTCTCTGGGCCCTTGAAACCAGCATCTTTCACATATTATATTTATTTTCATTTTTCAGTCATTGGCACTTGACATTGTTTTTCTGAAATGAAGAATTGTTCTTTCTAATTATTGATTTTGTTAACTGTGGATGGGTTGTCCTCCTTTAAATGCAATTTTTTCAATTGTCTTAGATATGGGTTTTTTTGGGTCATTATGAGTTGGAGGTTTTTTTGTTCTGTTTTATTTTGTTTTTTGGTTGGCTGGTTTGGTTTGATTTCATTTGGGGGTTTTTCTTTCTCTGTCTCTTGGCTTAGTTCTGATCACAGGACAGTTCTTTATCCTCCTGCTTCCCTAAGCCCATAATTTGCATAAAACCATAATTCGGATACTCTGAATTTTAGCTTCTTTCATGAGCTCAGAGCCCTAGGCATCCCCTTGCTTGAAGCAGTAGAGCTGGAACAGAGGAACTGAGCCCCTACCCCCACTACCAGCTTCTGGCTCAGGAGCCCAAAAGTCATTTATATTCAGCCACACTTTCCAATTTTTCTAGTCCAAGGAAATGTTTGGTTTGTTTTTGAACCAGGCTTTGTGTTAGGGTGTTTTCTTTTTATATTTTATCTTTCACTTTTAAATGATAAGAGTGGAGGAATGCTTCAAAACAGCTACTGACAGAGCCATTGTGACCAGATGTCCCCAGGGTCCTTACATTATCAAGAGTTCTTTGATATTGAGCCATAGACTGAAAATAGGTTAACTATCCTCTGATGATTCAATGGTTCTCAAATTTTCATATGCCTAAGGGTCACTCAGGTCTTCGTTACAAAGCAGATTCCCAGACTCTATCTCTAGAGATTCTAATTCAATATGGTTGGGTGGGAGGAGGGGAGTGGAGCCTACACATCTACAGTTTTAATCCACCTAAGTGATTTGGTCTGTTCCAACAGTGGATAATTGATGGATTCTCAGAAACCAATAGCTCGAGTATATTACAATTCAAGCATGAAGAGGACTGGTTACAGTGGCAGAGAACTCTATTCTTCTGCATTGGACAGCTATTTGTGTGACCCTCCAAGAATCAGGACATCCTGTGAAGAAAGGGAAGAAAGAGAGAACACTAATGACTATGGTTCCAATGTGAGCAACAGAGAGGAGCATAGCCAGCACGTTCAGTCAAATTCTGTGTAGCATGGTTGACAGAAGGGAATCTCAGATCAGAGATGCAACACAAAGGAAAAAATTTTATAGAAGTTTAATGTAGTGTCTCCTATTCAATATCTTCATATAACTGTAGTAAGAATGTTTGTCTTATATGCTAGAAATGCCCGTGAGTGTGGGAAAAACAGAAAGGGAATACACTACTCAATGATATTCTGTGAAATAATCTTTTATGGGGATTAAAATTGGATGGATTAAGGTGTTAAATTTATGCTGAAGAGAACTTGACTAATAAGTGGCTTAATGACAGTGATATGAAACAATGAAGAAACAGTAGATAACAGGTGGCTGATGAATTCTTCACTATACTGATGTGAAAGTTCCTCACCACCAAGAAAATGGCAAAGCCTTTTTATCTATTTGCATGTCACTCTATACTGTAAATTATAAAATGAGTGAGTGACTAGTCTCAGGATCTTCTGGCTTGCAGTAGCTAAATGGCTTCAGGCCCATCCTGTGAAGCATTAGTGCAAAAGAACAGTACCTAACCTTGGGAAATGACAATTAGATCATTCTACATGTTTGTGTGTGTGTGTGTGTGTGTGTGTGTGTTCTTCTGCCAAAAGATGTGTCAGAGAGTTCTAAAATTGAACGAGTTATGATAATTCCTTAACAAAACAGACCTTAGTTGCTATAAATCTTCTCTATGCCTTCTGCTCTCTAAATCATTTTGTATATAAATGGAAGAAAAGGCCCAAAACTTACTTGGTTTTTCTATTTTTTACTACAATCTAAATTTACTAGGCTGGGGCGTGGCTGGACGTTTAATTAGGGATAACTTAGACCAGTTCTTCCATAGTTTTAGCTCGAGTCTGTACTGGTGAGGCACAGCCACACTTCAGATGAACATATCTGTGATCCTACCATAGAAGTTTAATTCTGAGGAAAGGCCGGCTGACAGGTGTTTTTATAAAACTTGGATATAGTCTTCTGGTACTAGCAGCTAAAAGAGAAGCTGAAGATGCCTATCTGCAAAAGGAAGATCTGACTGAAAAAAGGGTGGGGGGCCTTATTTAGTGCATCTCCATAGGAAAATTTCAACTCACAGAAATAATAGATTTTGAATACTTCTCTCCAGGAATACACAGTCAAAAAGGTGATATGAGAGATTTCAGACTTTTAGTATAGTCATCAGAGTCCTTAAGACTGGCAAATTTATCTGAAGTATCAAGAAATGTATGTCATCCCTTATGAGCAAAATACTGCACACACTCCAAATTTTTTCTCTTTTTCTTTTTTTTTACCAGCAATATACTTCTGATAACTGTCATCTATTTTTTATAAATGTGGCAATGTATGTGGAAATTTCTGCTGACTAACCAAGGAAGTGAAAAGTAAAATGAGGAAACAGAGCATGTCTTTTGACAGACTGACTTGAAAAGTATTGTGTCCACATATAAACATGCCAGATTGAAACCCTGACCTTCATGGATGTGGTGTCTGAGTGACTTCATGTGGAGGCAACATAGTTCAGTGGCTCATATATGGGATTTACAGACAGATCTTGGATCAGCTGGGTTTAGGCTCTATCTTTGTACTGAATGTATGACCTTGAACTTAATAGGATCCTCTCTTATCTGAATAAAGGAATTATGCAAGATGACTAGCACAGGGCCTGCGCTCTAGCTCTCCTGGAAATGTGTGCTAGGCAGAAAAGGGAGGAGGAGTGGTAATGGTATAAAGGGGGGTATAAAGGGATTCCATCCAGTTAAACAGTGATTTTGTTGTTTATGCAGTAAAACTTAAACTGACCCTGCCCAACCCCCCCGCCCCCCAAACTTACTTAAAAGCAAGTCTGGGAAACCAGTCCCAGGTAACAAAGCCCAAATAGAAGGGTGGGTCAGGCCAGGTGGAGACATCCAATCAGTGGGGTGTGCATACTGGCTCCCTAGCTACCAAGGAGTATGGGCCCTGCCTTTTGGGCGCCAATTCTGACCACAGTGATAGGCTAGTTCAAATATCTACTATAAGGTAAATTTTGATTCAACTGGTCACTTGTGTGTGACCTAGCATGACTGTGCAGCTTTCTCTGTGTGTTGCAATCTCATTGGCCACCTGCCTGAGGCCAGGCTCAACCACATGGCCCTTGTCCTTTAAAAGTTAATAGGCAAGGCAGGGAGGGGTCGCCCTCTCTGTAAGAGGTGGCCCCGACCGGTCAGTTTGATTCTCCATGTTTGGCAGGAAATAAAGCTTTGCTTGACCTTCACTTTGTATCAGTCTCGCTCCTTTGATTACAGACCCATCAGGGGAAGGGTGAGAAGAGAGAAGCAACTGAATTCAGACTGTTATGAAAAGTACCATGTTCTCGGTATGATATATCAAAATACAAGTGATCAGTTGTCTGAAAGCCGGTAGTGGTGGACCAGGAGATTCACTGCCTATATTTGCAAGAAGAGAGTTGCTGCCCAGCTGCCAGGACTGTTGTCTTTACACAGCCTCCCCCTGTCAAGGCCAAGCTTCACCTTTCCTGGGATGGTCCATATCCAACCACTGATGAAAGCAGAAGTATAAAGTCCAGGTTTGCCAGCTTATTGAGACATATATTCTAGCAGTTGACCAAAGCTTCTTGAGCTTTTATCATAGTTCAATTTGGCCCATCATCCAACCCTACTCCCTTCTATACCTTTCCATAGGTATTGACCTCTAATAAACACCCTCTACTCAAAACTAGTCTCAATCTCAAAGTCTAGAGAACCCACCCTGTGACACAGAGTACAAACTCTGACAACAGCTGTAAAGCATTAAAGTCCTAGGAAGCAAGCATACTAGACATTGTGTTTTATATCTCCACATTCCATGCCGCTTTGGAGCAGAAAGTTTGTGAGATTCATAAAACAACATGGTTTTACAAAACCTCTGTGAATGCTTATCTGACTACTCATTGTGCGGAATTCTTACAAAGTAATGTCTACATATCCAAGGTATACAAATGGTGGCTAAAACTACAAACAAAAGGATGGTTAGGAGACAGAGATAAATGGTTACTATTGTTGTGGCAATCATTTTGAGAAATCTTTCCCAGTAGCAGTGATAGATTTGCATAGATTCATTACATTCTCTCTCTCTCTCCCCCTCTTTTTTTTTTTTTTTTTGGTCTTTAACGTTGCATTCTTCTTCTTCTTCTTTCTTTTTTTTTTTTTCCTTGTCTTCTGCTTCCAAGTATAGACATTTGCTAGGTGGCATGCTGGGTTGGGGCTATAATCCCTGACCAAGGAATTTAGTGACAATTGATGACCTATTTTGGGATTATTCTTCAGGGTGAGCTAATCATAACTGATGGCATAGCTGTGTCAAAAATATCTCCACTGAGACCTTTTATCTGGAGCTTCCCTGCCAGGTCTGTGGCAGAATATAGTAAATGTTGTTATTATTATATAAATTATGGAAAAGCTAATAAAACATTCATCTACCAGCCAATAGTGTGAACCAGAAGGACTTGGACCTCTTCTACTTGCTTAGTACAGCAGAGTTAATTGAAGTCAGAGGGTAATATGGGTCAAAGAGTACCAAGATGTCAAGGTTGGGTTGTTAAGGTGGGTTTGGCAAGATATCATTTTCTTACAGAGCAGAAGATAAAGTAAAAAGACATAATTTCAAGAACATAAGAACTAAATCAGGTCACCAAAGTAAATTCAAGGTTGAGAATACAGAGATATAAATAAAGAGGCAGAGAGGAAACCACAGAAAGGTCATATTAGCAGCACAATAATAATGACATTTAATGAGCATTTGGTATGTGTTGTCCACTGGGCTAAGCAGTGTACATGGATGAGGCAACTATTATTATTACCTTTATTTCACTAGGCTTGGAGAAGTTAAGTAACTCATTCAGTCATACAAGTAATGAGGGATGGAAGCAGGATTTGGCTAAGACATATTTAGAGCCCATGATATTAAGCATTATGCATCACTGCCTCTACATGGAATGACCCAAGAGATAGATTTCTAGGACAGAAGGGAAGTGTCTTATAGGACTTCTAATTTTAGTGTAAGTGCTGCTGAAACAAGCACAGGACTTCTAACAGTTGATTCTACTTGGTAGTGTTTTTGTTAGCCCTTTAATGCTGAGTTCACCTGGTCAGAAAGACTATTGATCTAAATTGATCAACCTGAATGACATTTTAGTCTGCATGTACAGTAAAGTATCACTTTTAGAAAAAGATCATCATTGATAAGTTTTCATTACACAAAATTGCTATTTGCCTGATCCCATTCTGTTAGTTGAGGGCATTTCTATACTAATATAGGACAATTGTATATAATATATATAATATTATATATAAGATACACTATATAATATAATATGGACCCTCATAAATTTCATGAAGGTAATAAAAATATTCATTATAAATGATCTAGCCAACTATACCAAGAGATAGCCATATACCATCCATTATACAATTACCATAAGCATATAAAACAAATTCTTTAGAGTGGGATCTATTATGAGTTTTCAATACCAAAGTGGATAAAACTCTTTACCAAATATAGTTGAGAGAATTTCTTTAAAATAAATCTATTCTAGATCTCCTCCTCCCTAGCTTCATCCTTGGATCAACTGTGTTCTGCTTATCTTCTCCCTTATAACCTCTAATGTTTTTTCCTCAAACACTAACTCTAGCTCTGTTGCTTCACCATGGAAGGAAGTAGTTGTACAGTCCCAAATGAAAGGGTCCATCCATAAGCCAGCCAAGCACTCACTCAACAACAAGGACAACCTTACTTCAGGTTCAAGTGATATATTCCAACCACACTGAGTCTTTCTGTACATGCACGTGAATATGTGTGTGTGTGTTTCTGAGATGTGTTCACTATTCTACTTCACTCATCCCCTCAACTTTTGTTTGGACTCTGGGGTCCCCCTGGTGACCACCTCTTACAGTGGTAGACAAACCTGTCCTTATCTCATCTCTTTTTCCCTGCCCTCCATGGTCCCTCAGTTTATTTCAACCTATTGTCTTAGGCCTGCCCTCCCACATAACATACACCTTTTCTTCTCACTTATTGATGTTCTACTGCTTCTTAGCCATGGAAGTTCCAGATCCTAGCTGGCAGTTTTCTGAGTAGACCACCTAAGACCCAAGCAGATAACATGGCTCCCACACACTGCTAATGGGAAAAGAGCCTCTGTCGTCTTATCCTCAGAGATGATAGGCAGAGACAGTTTCCCGTGTCTCTGCCTGAGCTGTGACTATGATGTAAGTGTCTTAATTATTATCTTGAGTCACTATAAATAGAATCTTCACTAACCAGAAACTTTTCATAATACTTGCTCAAAAACAAATGAACATTCTTTATGAATATAAACTCAGGTAGATGACTGTTTAATCATTTTATGTTCATGTGGGTACGTGGGTAGAGAAGGGGTGAGGTCCGTACTTGCCCAGAAACTGTAAACTCTCTGTACAAATTACCTTTAAAAAAAATTTCAAAAGCGAAGTGATATTTTTAGAACCACACATTCATAGAAGTTTTTTAATTAGGAAAAAAACATATTTTAGTCATTCTCTCAGAGTTCATTCATCTGAAAATGGGAAGAAAAAGGAAAAGCTGAACTGTGAGGTCATTGATATTCTTTCCAGGGCTAAGGTCCTATGATAATAAAATACCTTGTGAGTGTTGCTTAAACAGTAACAAAAAATCCAGAGAGCCTAATGTATTCAGCTTATTCATTTTTTTCAATCATTTTCTATTCTGAAACTGTTGAAATGAATTACTATGTAATAGCTTTTTGTATTATGTAATAGCTGACTTTATTAGAAACCACCTTCTGGTTTCTGGTGAACATTTGCCCATATTGTGAAGTCATCATACAATCTGGCACAGTGGACACCTTATATGTAGAAGAAATTTAGGACTACAGGCATATTGCAGGTCATAACTAATATATTTTGGCAAAGAAATGTTTAAATGTTTATTCTTCTTTTATTAAAAATCATATATTTACAGTAGGCCAGCAAGGTGCTGAGACTATATTTGTTTTGTAATGAAAATTCATCACACTGCCATATTTTTCCCAAACTAGAGCTCTACGTTAGAAGGACACAAATTAAGTATCTTAGTGGATGATTTCTAATGCAAATGTACATCTAACAGGATATTTTTTCCTAGCAAGACAATGCTGCCTTGTTAGACTCAAATATGGTTAAAAGAAAAATGTCCTAACAACATCCATTGAAAATTGGGTCTTTGTGCTATCAAAAAGCTAATGATAGCATGATGAAAACCCAGCTATAATGGTACAAAAAAGTTCATAATTATGCTGATATAAACATGATAATGTTTATATGTCTAGAAAGAAAGTGTACCATTTTATTACTTACTAGCGTTAGTGACAGAACACTTAGAGATATGTTTTAAAAGAGGTATATGTGGTTTTAGCTGCATGACTCCCATTAAGGTCAATGAGAATTACATGGTTAAAGCATGGTACACCATTTTGAAAAATTATCCCAGAGGGCTCTAATATGGCTTTTTATGACTTACTCATGCAAATCCTTTTATTTTCCAATAGCTCTTTGGTGTGGCAGAGTAGGGTATAGGCATTATTTCTTTTAAAAAATAAAAGCCGTTCCTTTAAGAATCTAAGACAGTTGACTTATGGCAGGATTTCCCCCCACCCCATTCCCAAGTAGGAGTGAAGCAATTTTTAAAATATTTAAATGACAAAATAAAGTTCTTTCAATGGATGAGAGTTGCTAAGGTATTTTAGAAATGGAAATAATATCTGTTAATTTAACCTAATTCTGCATATTCTTTCTGAGCTTCTACCTGATACCATAACACCCTTCTATGTCTCTGAGTTTAACTGTGAGCAAAACAAAGTTCCTGTTCTTTAAGTAGCTTATATTTAGTGGGAGGAGACATAATAAATGAATTAAAAAGAAAAATAGATATTGTTTGAATATTCCATTTGTCACAAAATCATAAATTTCCTGCTGAAAAGAGATATAATAACTACTTAATAAAATATACTATTTCATAGTATATTTTCATAGCCAATTCTTCTTATAATATTTATCCCCAAATATTCTTCTTTTATAGGAGAAGTGCTAAAGCTCAGAGAGGTTACAATTGATCAAAGGCAGAGAGAGAGGGCGAGACAGAGCCAGGGCTTATATTCCCCTAATATCCCCTAGTACAAGGTCAGTGTTTTAGAAATAACTTTGAAACAATACATAATATAAAAGTACAAGTAAAAATGTATACAATAAGATGCTATGAATGATATTACTAAGAACAAGCGTGAGGTAAATATTAATAAAATTCAAACAGGAATCCATGAAAGAGAAGATGAAGAATTAAACTATGATAATGAAATAAAAGAAACATGTGACATGTTGAAGAATGAAGGATTGATTTAAGTAAAAGGTTTTGATTCATAATTCTTCTTTCTCCTGTTCACTGGCCCAGAAATTATTTGGGGTGGTGGAACTTTCCATGTCACTGCTGTGTTTGTTTACCTGCTTTGGATATTCACATTTTAAGAGGGTTTTAGAAAGGAGTCCCTGATTGAGACTGCTTTACACTACAAAAAAATGGGAAGGATAAGCACTGGTGACAAAAAAAGGGAGTCCAAAGTGACAGGAAGGTGATGTTCACACAAATTTGATGAATCTAAGTAGGTAGATGGAGGTGAACATTTATTAAGAAGAAAAGAAGAGAGATTTTTGTAATGAATAGGAATTACAGTTATACAATTAACAATCATTGTCTCTGGTTGCTGAATGTATCAAATCATGGGCCCAGGATTAATAAAACCCATTTTTGTTTTTATTTTTTATTATCCTTCACAATTGAGTGCAAATTTTTGTAGATCTAAAAGCTGTACACTACACATCTATCACCTTTTTTTTATTTTTTGAGAGCATTGCTCATTTTTAAATGATTGATAAAAATTGTTAAATAAGGCAAATACTGTACGTGCTGCAGTGTAATGAGGCCTATCAGGCAGGGGGAATACTGCTCATCATGATATTAAAATTAAATGTAGCATTTTTAAAATCTTTGACATAAATAAAGAAGTTATTTCTCTGGACCACTGCTTTTTCCATAAACTCAATGTTCTGTATAAATCATTGTCATAGGATATATTTTATTTTGAGGCAACCCAGTCATTTTCCCCCCATAAATAAGTATCAAATAAAGTATCATTTATCTAAAAATTATGTCTTGTGAGGTCTATAATATGCCAAAGATACTAGTTAGGGGAGGTTGCCTGTACTTATTTTTACCCATCTTTTAAGATGACTCTTACTTTCCTTCAGATATACAAATGATGCCTTCAGTTTAAAGGTTAGTTGAGATGGTACAGATTTACATCTATTCTTAGTAACAACTAAAATGTTATTGTTTGGAACTCAAGATTCTGGCTAGGATTATCTAAAATATTTCTTTGGAAACATATGGGAAATATAAATAAGATTTCAGAGTCAAGAAGCCAATGAATAATGATAATATAGGGAAAATACTGTTCTTGGTAGTAATCATATGAAATATTTTAAGGGAGCATTCTCTTATGGCTGATGATTTGATCTTATGTCTCACACTTCTTTTGAAAACAAAAAGTTTTGCAGGCAAATAAACACTATTAAAATATGAAACAGGTAAGACTACATGGCAGTGTCTTTTGAATCTTTTCTCTGTTTTCTCTTGAGTCTACCATATCCACAAAGCAAGGAAGATAGAGATGTTTTAATTACATAGGTAAGACTGAACCATACAATCTTGGTGAGCTGGTCTATAATAATAAGTGGTGAGGGCAGGAATCAAACTCAGTTCATCTAGTTCCCAGCCTAGTGCTTTTTCAATTGCACTCTCGCTAAGGACCTGTGTAAGAAGAGTATTTTATCATGCTATAAGTTGAGAACCACCAAATATTAAAGATAATACTTTAAAGAGATCACTTAAAAATTACCATCACTATCATCAGTTCCTGAATGTATCCAGTAAGTAGAGAATTGCAACTAAGAAAAACTCCAGTTGCAGATAATTTTGCTTACCTGCCTTCACAAAACAATTAAAATTATACTTGTTCAGATTTTGTTTACAAATACAAATTAATTGTCATTTCAAAGCAATTCAAAAGTATGAAAAGAAATATAAAAATCAATAATCTCATCTCTGTGAATTATTTCTTAATATATATTGGATAGACATTGTAGTTCTTTTCCCTTTTTTCCATGTATCCACATATAAACATAGTTTTAATATTAGAAAATTTGTATCACCTGTATTTTAAAAATTACAGGTAAAACAGAGCCAATTTAGAAACTTTAATATGGTCAGTTTTATCAATCTTTTATTTTACTTTCCCCTTTTCTTTAGAAACTCCATTCACAAACTGAACAAAAAAAATTTAAACATCCCTTCCATCATCACTCAAC
This sequence comes from Taxidea taxus jeffersonii, assembly GCA_003697995.1. Lineage (NCBI taxonomy): Eukaryota > Metazoa > Chordata > Mammalia > Carnivora > Mustelidae > Taxidea > Taxidea taxus. The sequence goes on from ML093210.1 coordinate 87,143, forward strand.
TCTTACCTGACATCATCCTTTCTAAGCTACAACCAGCTGAATCATCTCACTATTCTTTGCCCCAGTTTTTTCAATTTCATACTGTTTTTATACTACCAGAATGCTCATGGTAAGTGTAGAGCAGGTGTTCTCAAATGGGAGGCGACTTTGCCCTACAGGTACATTTATCAGTGTCTGGAGACAGTCTTGGTTGTCACAATTCAGGGGAAGGGGTATGTGCTCCTGGCATTTGGTGGGTAAAGGCCAGGGATGTTGCTAAATATCCTATAATACACAAGATAGCTGCCTACAGCCAAGAACTGTTCCGCCCAGAATAGAAATAGTGCCAAGGTTGAGAAACCCGGGTTTAGATTAAAGATGTGTCAAATAACTCCTAGTTTAGGTACTGTTTTTCTAAGAACAGAAGGAGATAATAGGTTAATAGGTGAGAAAAGGCCCATGTAGAGAATTAGTTTTTAGTTTTAATGGTACAGGAGCCAGCTAGTGAGACCCATTTAACAAGTGCATATGGACCACAGGGGTGATTGTGATAATGATGCATTGTCTAGTGTCCTCTTATGAAGCCTACTTGTCATGGATTTTATTTTATTCCTTTTTTGTGTTACACAATTTTTTTAAACCTAAGCAGGATTGACTTTGAAATAAAACCAACATGTTTTCCAGTTGATCTTGATTTAAAGGAAACCTTTGGTAGAGTGCCTCAGGGTATGCTGGATATGGCTATTTATCTTTATCCTAGTAGTTTATATATTTTAAGAAAATGATGAATGGAAGCTTTAAAAAAACTCATTATGGTAATTGATTATTATAGAGAAACCTTGGGAACTTTACAAAAGAGAACTGTATTCTCTTGGTATCGTAGCTTTAAACCAGACGTGTAATTAGAAGAATCCATAAACATTTGTCACAGTAAGAAAAGCCTGATCGCTAAGTTTAGAAGGAAACTCTAGAGTCACTTTATTGTCTTGAACTGAGATGACACACAGTAGTGGTTGTCACATCTAACAGGAGATTAATATGTCCTGTGAAATAAAAGACCACCCACGTGGAACCAGTGTAAAAAGTAGTAGTAGCAAAGCTTGGTTCATTTCTTTAGAAATGTTGAATTGTGGTGCTTTTCTTCGAATGTCTCAGCATTTGTGAATTGAGAACAATTTTAGTTAAAATGCCTTTTATACAATTATTTTAATTTTTATGTTGTTCTTCACTTTCTCTAAAATTTTAAAGGAACAACAAAAATATGGACTGAGAATACCATGTAAATATACCCATGTCCACATACTTTGCTCTTCATACACACACACAATCACTTACCCATTAAGAAAATGTGAATCCCTATACCAACCGTATAGAGAGCACAAATGATTTTTTTTCTTACAAATACTGTACAACAGTGATCCTCTAAAGGATTAAGAAATGACTATGGAAAAGGGCAAACTATTTCAGCATTAGGGAAAAAAAGTGAAGTTTGCAATGGTTATGATAACAACATACAATAATACAATATTGTGCAATTTTTACTCTTTAAAACATACACTCTGTAAGGTGGGTTGAAGATCACTGCTTCAGCTTCCAAGCCAGCTTGAACTAATGTGACTCCTCCTAATGCGGGCAACCAAGGCCCCACTTAATCCTAACCTCAGCCATTGGAGGAAAATTCTTTCAAAACCTCATTAGGGCTTCCCAGTCATAAGACTCAAAGCCTCAGGACTTGTCCTCGCTACATACTGTTGTAACTCCACCAGGTAAGAGGCATATGGAATCCTGCAAATCTTATCTCTGACCATCTGTGTAGAACTCTATCCAATGTGCATTTACTCCCAGATCTAAGAAGCATTTCAAGTTTCAGCACTTAGAACATTAGGCCTCCTAGCAAACTGACCACTTGGTTGGATTTGGTGTAGAGAATTCTGGAATCCAAATAATGGCCCAAGTTCAAAGGTAAGCAAATATAAAATACTCATACTTTGCCCTCTAAGACCTATGGCAAAAAGCATGGATTGGCAGAACTAGCTTCAAAAGATGCCAAGAGAACTCAAGAACATGTCCTTTTGAGTGCTGAGCAATTAACCCAGGGATTGACATCATCAGGAGGCATATACAATTCAGCTTCTTCAATCCACTAGTTTCAAGGAAAATCATCATAACCATGGTCCTTAAATCTTATCATTTTGAGTTATTTCTCCAGATGTAAAACCCACTGGCTATCATATCATGGAATGATAAACCTCTCCTACAGCTGCTTAGTGCCCTAATTTTCTTCCTTTCACTACTGACCTCCTTCCAGTGACTATTTTCACTGACCTTTCTGAAGTCATCAGTTCATTAAAAACAAGTGCCCCTATCTCCCATACCTCTTCCTTTCATCCATCTAGGTCTTCTTTTTCTAAGTTGAAAACTAGCTCTAGATCAAGACAGTATTTTCTCTGAAGCCTTCCTAAGCACAGCCTGATTATTACCTCCAAACCTACATTTTATGGGTTTTGAAGGTGGTAAGGGCTATCTCGTACATTGATGATACTCACCTAGCCTGTTGCTACTAATGAACTCCCCTAAACCTTCACAGGCTTGTGAATTTTAATTGATGTATATAATTTACATTTTCTGTTGTTGAATTTTTTTGGTTTGCTTGTTTGTTTTGAAGAACAATTTCTGTGAGGCTTTTCAGAGTGGTCAGACATTTGGGATTAGAGCATGTTACAACTTCCAATCCTTTGTACAACTAATGTTCAGTAAGTGCCTAGCTTATGTGAGATGCTGGGCTAGGTCGAGCATGTAGTAGAAACAAAATAGAAAAAAATTCCCTGAACTCATGTAGCTTATATTCTGATGCACTTGCTGGGAAGGGACTGATATCTGGGCCACCTTCCTCTTGCCTCATTCATGGAGACTTGGAAATGTGCAGGTCATAAAGAGTTCTGCTTATGTTGTGCACAGTGCTGAAGGGCAATCAAAGGAAATGGAAGCTTTTGTTAGCACTATGTGACATAGCTCTGCCACAGGATGATGGTGTTGCTTTGATCTCTGACTCCTGTCAAGTTTTCTGTCAGAGATTTTAGGATTTGAGAATGGGCCAAGATTATACCCAAAGTTGAAAACCACTGTGCTAGCTTTCTCTCTCTTTAAACTTCTTTATCATGACATTTTTAGGAAAATCTGCTCTTTTTTTAAGGTTCATGTCATAAATCTGTATCTCAATTTGGATGAGTCATCCTAAGATGCAAGAGAAAGTACTGCTTGGAAATATGGACTCTAAAGTCAAACAGCTGTGTGACCTTTAGCAGGGGTTATTCCAGGGTTGTAGCAAAGGTTAAATGAATTAATACATATCCAAGTGCTAGTAGAAAGTACTGGCCAATAGAAAGTACTCAATGAAAGGCAAAAAAAGTCTTGATTTTCAATTCACTTTCCACTTTCAGACCTTTAGTAAAACTCACTGGCTGCCTTCAAACTGTGTCCCTTGTCTGTGTACCTCTCTCACTGACACCACCCCACCATCACTGGTATGTTCCTGAGAAATACTATGCCCTTACAATCCATACAAAATACACAGCAATATTTTTTAAGTATAAATTAAGTTGCATCACTCTCTTCTTCAAAACTCTACAGTGGTTTCCAGTTATACTCAAAATGAAACTCTAACTCCTTATCATGGTTTTCCTTCTTCCAGAATTTTATCCTTCTACTTCTTTAAGCAAAGATCTATTAGTGGTTCACTCTTTTTTTTTTTTTTTTAATGCTTTTATTTATTTGACAGAGAGAGAGAGATCACAAGTAGGCAGAGAGGCAGGCAGAGAGAGAGGGGGAAGCAGGCTCCCTGCCAAGCAGAGAGCCTGATGTGGGGCTCGATCCCAGGACCCCGAGATCATGACCCGAACTGAAGGCAGAGGCCCAACCCACTGAGCCACCCAGGCGCCCCTAGTGGCTCACTCTTACTGCAAATACTCTCTTTGTATTGAGTATTCTGTAGTTTCACTATGAAGTGTATTCCTTTTCATTTATCTTCCTTGGGATTTATGTTTCTCAAATCTGAGGAATCATATTTTCAACTGGGGAAAACATTTCTCTCATTATCTCTGTATAGGTTTTTATCGGTATCTCTTTTCTACTCTATTTCCTCATTCAGGAAGTACATTTATGCATAGAGTGGACTTCTTGTTTTGCATTCACGTCTCTTAACTTATCCTTGACATTTTCTATCTCTTTTGCTCTCCGTGCTGCATTCTAAGTAATTTCATCAAGAATAGTTTTTAGTTTACTGTCTCTTTTCACTGTGTTCAATTTATTGTTAAGGTATATGTTGAATTTTTAAATTCCTATGATGATATTTGTTCTTTCTAGAAATTCTAGTTGGTTATTTAAAATATCTGTTCTTGGGGCACCTGGGTGGCTCAGCGGGTTAAAGCCGCTGCCTTCGGCTCGGGTCATGATCCCAGGGTCGTGGGATCGAGCCCCGCATCGGGCTCTCCGCTCTGCGGACAGCCTGCTTCCTCCTCTCTCTCTCTGCCTCTTTGCCTACTTGTGATCTCTATCAAATAAATAAATAAAATCTTTAAAAAAATAAAATAAAATAAAATATCTGTTCTTTACCAAGAGTATCTTAGTCTTAGAATTTTGAATTTTTTTTGAATATTTTTAAATTTTATTTACATTAAACTCATTTTTTGTAGCACCTTCCCAATAGTTTTATCAAGTTCTTGGGAATCTAATTCTGCCATGGGATATGTCTGCTATTTTATCCTTAGATATTCTGTAATTTCAGATTGTAAGTATATATTCAATGGAGTATTCATAATATAAAGCTCGATTCCTCCAAAAAGTATTTTGGTGGTTTCTGCTAGGTGCCACAGGGTTCAGTAGGGCCCTCATGTACTTTTTATATAAAATTTATATAAAGGAGTTTGGACACCATACAGGTAGTATAAAATTTCACCCCAAAGCCATGAGGGGTACTGTTCCAAGGTTATATATTCTCATGGCAATTTATTGTCCCACTCTGAGCCCAGGTTGAAAGAGAAAATTCCTATTGTCTCCCTGTGCTAATGATTTTTCTCCCTAATTTTACATTTTCTAAAGGATGTAGAGTTTTAAATTTTGGATCTCAGTGCAAAGGGCCTTTGTCATAATACTCTTTGTCATAATACTCAACACTTTTGCAGGCCCAGGGTCCTATTGTCTGTCCTTTTTTTTGGGGACATTAAACTCAAGCCTCTGGGCTATCATGTACAGGATATATTCCAAAGATGGGCACAATGTCAGCTCTAATTTGCTGCTCCCTCTCATTTTTGGTTTTGGAGATTTTTCTTTCTTTCCTTCCCAGTCACAATTTTTTTTTTTAAGTTTGTAATAGGCTATCCAGCATTTATAGCTTTTTGTAATGATTTTTGCATGGTACACAGAGCATTTCTAAAGTTTGAATTCACTTGTTTATAGATATTTTTCCTTCCATTTTCCACATCTTTCACTCACTAAGTTACCATTTCATTTGCTTTACATACCTTGTCTGATCTCAGAAGGAGCTGAGTTTGTGTCTACCATTATACATTCTTGGTCTTCACCCTTCTACATATTAAAGAAATCTTTATCTGGTTTTTCCTTCACTTTTTTCCCTTTCTTGGTCGTATTATTTATAAAAATATAAGTAAAAGATGATTTGTACCATACTCAAATGAGGTGAATACTTTTAATTTCATTTCCTGTGTTCATGAGTTTTCTCTCATTAAGTGAATTATTAACCTATACTTTGTAATTTCAGTACAGTGTATGAACTGGAGTATTTTTTAACTATTGTTATTTGTCTTAGAACATGAAGTCAAGAGTTACTAAGTTTGGAATCTGAACTATTTCCCATGTTATAGCTCATAAATCTTTATTCTATAGGACTCTTCTGTTCTTTAGATTGAAGTTTCTTGAGGACAAGAATATAGTTTTTATTAGAGCAATTAATGAGATCATTACAACACACCAGCACTCAAAAAGAATTTACATTTAAAGTAGCCTTTTTGTGTAGAAATATTATGGAGAAATAGAAATCAAATCCTCATTTTACTGAGCTGTGTGCTTATGGCAGACTCCAGATATTCAGGCCATCTCTCCCCTGATAGTTATTGGCTCGATTTGCTGCCATCTCTCACTTCATCTTCCCTGTACTCATTACATTGTATTATGTTATTTTTTTGAGTCTATGTACTTGGGAGATTTTTTTTTTCTGCCTTCACTCAGAAGCTAAAAACTATAGTTGAGAACTATGAATTAAAAATTATGTACTGAAAACTCTATATTGAAAACTGTGCTCAAATATGTATTCGGCCCTTACTATATAATAATGAGATATATCTGCAATATATTCATTCACATGCAAATTTAGTCTACTCACAAGTGCATGCTCTCATTTGCTTCTGACAATCAGAAGTTGTAGGGTGAAGTGGATAGCACAGGAATTCTCCCATTTCACTGAATGAGAAAACTGATCCTCGTGGGGCTCGGGTAAGCATGGGAAATCTCCCAGCATTCTCAAATGGCAAAGCTAATTAATACTTACACCCAGGAACCCCTGGGTGGCTCAGTTGGTTAAGCAGCTGCCTTCAGCTCAGGTCATGATCCCAGCATCCTGGGACCAAGTCCCACATCGGGCTCCTTGCTTGGCAGGGAGCCTGCTTCTCCCTCTGCCTCTGCCTACCACTCTGTCTGTGCTCACCCACGCTCTCTCTCTAACAAATAAATAAATGAAATCTTAAAAAAAAAAAATACTTACACCCAGATGTCTGATCTAGTTTCAGTGCTCCTCTCATTTTTTATTTTTTTAATGTCTCCTTATGTGGAAGCCATAGAGATTAATGCACTGTGAACAAGACAAGAAAATGTTGACTCCTTTTGTTAAAAGGGTTTGATTATCTCATTGTGAGACACTGGCTGGCCTGATTAAGATTTAAATAACAATATATGTCAAATAATACAGGATGGTATCTCAAATCTGCAATACAGAAATGAGTGCTTGTTTATGCCAATAAATAAAAATGGAGTAATCAGAAAATGTCTCATAGAAGTGCGATTAAGACTGGGCAGAAGGAAAATTAAGTTTTGAGTATACAAGTAGGATGGAGGGTACCATAATAGAAAGGAAGATAAGAAAGGCAAAGGTAGAAAATATGGAAGGGACAGGAATAGTTAGGGAAAATGAACCTATGCGATTGCAGTGAAAGGTGTGCTGGCAAGTAATAGCTAATTGCATGCCCTCGGTTCTGCCCCTGGTTTGTCCACACAATTCTGTGCTCTAAATGCTATTACCTGGATGGTCATCATGTTTACTGGACAGCTTATCCTGCACAGTCAAACTAATAACTGAACCCAGGAAATATGAAATAACAGGAATAAATTCAGAACTACCATCACATGCAAAAAAAAAGCTCCTTGTTTGGTTAGAGAAAGGACAGGAAAGGTTACATTTTCATACTATATATTATCTGTGGGATTGTTGATTTCTTTATGCACTGAGAAAACCAGTGGCATTTGATACTCACTAAGAATAGGGGCCTTTCACAACTTCAAATTGGCAGACCAGATTATCATGCTAGACAGCTCTCAGGGACCCTGTGCACAATTAGCAGGTGATCACTGCCATTTTCGGGGCACCAAAGTCATAAGAAATACACTTTTGCAAATACATCTGGAGTCATAATTAAACCCCTGTTGCCACAATAGGCTGTGCCTATTTCACATTATGTACATGTGATTAATACAAAGAAATGGAAAATGTCAACATAAGAGTCAAAACTCACTTATGGCTTTTTGCTATTCTGAGATGACATCTGAAAACGAGCAGGTTGATGGGAGAATTTTCCATTAACATTGCTGATCAGCATGTGCTATCAATTCTGTATTGACTTCAACTATTAGCAGTTGCTCTGAATTTTCCATTAGCTTGAATGACTGGCATTGGCTATGAAATTGTAATGCTTTCTATGACCAGTATTTGCTACAAACTTTCCTCCTAATTCTCTGGTCACTCTTTGCTATAATTTTGTTTTGGATTCTATTTGCTATTATTTTACCTTTATTTTTAATGGTTAGCTAAAGATCTAAATTCTTGCCAAAGGACAGTATTCAGCATTTGTTGTGAAGTCTCTACTTTTTTGTTGTTTATTTAACCCAAATGAATTAGAACCTATAAAGCAAAGGAAATCTAAATGCATGATGCATGCGTCATGGAAGATATTAAAAAACCCACAAGGTTAGAATCTTATAGCATTTTTGATAACCAAAATTTCAGCTCCTAATTAATGTTAAATGCTCCTCTATTAAACATCAGCTATCAAGCAGTGATTTATGATCAACAAGTAAGAAAGACTGTTCTAAGTTATTTTACTGTTTATTTTCCAGGGTAAAAGATAGACTAGGGGCATGATGATAAAGAGGTATGATCTTTTCTCAGACTGGTCAGGCTTCTATACTTCTATACATGCCCCAAATGATTTCCTCAATGCATAACTTTCATAGATTTTTCTTTTTTGAACAAAAGAATAAGCCATAAAAAAATTCCATTTCCCTGTATTCTAGTACAAGAGAGCATTCTAAACATAAGTGTACTATTTTAAAAGAACTCTTAGGAAAAATAACTTAAGGGTATAATTACCATTCTTGACTCCCATCAACCCAGCCTCAAATAGTCTTCTCTGTTACTTCTCTATTTCTGCTTGGTCCATAGCATGCCCATCCCAGCTACCTTGCAGACTCCTCTCTAGAAAGACCAGCTCTGCTGAATTGGTTGTGGTTTCTTCTCTATGCTGCAGCAACTTTTTTTTTTTTTTTTTGCTTTGATAATGGCATATATCTGATAATTGCAGAGGGTATCACATGGCTCATTTTTCTGGGAGGTACAATAGGGAGAGTTTTTTGTTTTGTGGTCCCTGACAGGTATTTATTGCACATAACTCTGGCAATCAATAGTCAGTTAGTTTAATGGTGCATGTTTGTGGGTGAAATAATCTTTTTCTTCTGCCCTGTTTGACTGACCCTTAAGGTGTAGGGTGTAAGAACTGAGTGGCTTGGGGATTTGTCATTAAATGTATTGTGAATCTTGGTTAAGGTATCATAAGCTGCTGAGGTCTGAACTGGGGTCAAGTGAAGCTCAGGATTAGGCTTAATTCTGATTTTGTGATTACCTTCAATAATAAACATTATTTGCAAAATATTACAAAATACATAGAGTATTTTGGTTATATTATTTTGATTTACATTTATAAAGAGATTTGTTTCCTTTAAAAGGTAAGCTGTCTTATTCTGATGCCTTTTAACAATCTTGGTTTTTTTGTTTATTGTTTTCATTTTGAATCCCATCAACTTTTCTTTTCCTAATTGGGAATTTCAGTTTTAAAGTCTATATTGAGCTTAGAATCACCTTGCAAATGCCACTTCCCTAAGTTGCAGCTAAATTTAAGAGATTTGTATAAAATCATAAGTCCATGTTGTATGTGGTTTTATCACTTAAGAATGCATTCCATTATAAAAACATTCCAAGTGAAACTTTGGAAACTTTGAACTTGATCTTGCAATCTGTCTTACTCTACTTTTTAATAGTATGCTTCCCAATCAGTCATCTTCCTCATAAACCAGCTCTTTCTGAGACAATCCAGAAAGACACTCACAGTCATGATATAATGGCACTTTTGTCAGGGAACTTGGGCTCCCACCTCTTTAATGCACATTTCATAAGCATTTGGGGGGCACTAAGTTGTTAGTTTTATGTTTTCTGCTTTAAAAGAACCAGAAGGTGAAGAAGATTACCTTTGGCAGTTCTGCCTCATGCCATCACTTTGTTGTCATTCTTGGAATGTCTCAGAAGGTTTTATTAGGTAAAGGCCTCTATAAATTCCAGGTGTTGGCCATATGTTCATCATGTGTCCACAAACAGAAAACCGGTTTTATTTTCAAATCTGACTTCCTTGTATAAGTACAGCAAATCCTGCAGACTTGTTAGTACATAACTGTGAAAATCTTTACATAGTGTGAACTCTCTTTGTGAGCTAAGTTTCAAGCCAAAGGAAAAGAGAACAACTATTCACATTTTCTCGTTGTGATACTGTGTTAGAGAAGAGTTTTTGTGAAATTTAGAAGGGAATGTTCTTTATCCCCTTAGTTCATCTGAGGGCAATGAAGTTGGAGAAGGGGGGTGGAATTCCTTTGCCATTAGCGTTATCATCATCTAAGAGTGGTTTTGGTTCGCCTTTGGTGACTATTAAAAACTAATTCAGTTCCAGCAGCTGTGGTTTTATCGTTCCATCATACTTGGTAATTGGTCAACAACCTAAAGTATGTGATGCCAAATCCAGTGATCAAGGCCATTTAGATAGTCAACTAACCCCGGATGTTCTGATCTAGTCCTAACTGTGGCTTCCATTCACCTTCCTCTTTGGACATTTGGGGAAAAGGAGACAGAAAAGAGGCCAAAAAAGAGAGGGGGAGGGACTGTCCAAAAGATGACACATGTACTGAAACACCTTGTAAAACACAAGCCACAAAACTCCTCTAGTAGTGTTTACCTATGGTTTATACCTTCTGGGCATTTCTGCTCAGGTTTTGTGCTCAAAGAAATAAACTCCAAACAGTTTAATAATCTTTAAGTTAGTGCCAGGTTGCTTACAGAGTAGAAGCACAAAATTATTTTGTTTTTGTCTTCATCAGTGTCAATTTAAGTAGAATTATTTAGGTAATTGATTAAAATTGTAGACGGAAACACTGGCACAATAGAGATGAATGAACAGATAACTGATAACCAAAACATCCCTTTACTTTGGATAGTTTTTTTTTTTTTCCCTCAGCTCTGGAAAAGTGCTTGTTTGGGGTAAAGCTTTTAGTTTTCATTATGAAACAATAAAACCTATCAGTATGTCAAATATATCTTAGACTTCAAATATGTTATATTTGGTAGTAACAAGTTATACACTTATATCGGAGGCACAAGGTTTTATTTAAGCTGAAACCAACTGTCCTTCAAAATGAAATTATGAACTAAATTCTGACATCTGTGTTATTAATGGTTCTTGATGCATATATTAGTTTATTATGGTCCTTTACCTATTAACATATGTACAGTCAAATCTTTTTTTTTTAAGATTTTATCTATTTATTTATTTGACAGAAAGAGACATCACAAGTAGGCAGGGAGGAAGGCAGAGAGAAGGGTAAGCAGACTCCCTGCTGAGCAGAGAGCCCGATGCGGGGCTCGATCCCAGGACTGGGATCATGACCTGAACTGCAGGCAGAGGCTTTAACCCACTGAGCCACCCAGGCACCCCTATATAGTCAAATCTTGAGCATATGAACTAATGGAAGAAATTTGTGACAAATTATTTGAAGTGAAGGATGGTATGCCTGCCTGGTTCAGTTGGTTAAGCGTTGGACTCTTGGTTTCAGCTCACAACCCTGAGATTGAGCCCTACCCTCAGCTCCATACTCAGTGCAGAGTCTGCTTGAGATTCTCTCTCCCTTCTCCCTTTGCCACTCCCCACTGATCAAGCACATGTGTGTACCCTCACACTCTTCTCTCTCTCTCAAAGTAAAAAATAAAAGTGAAGGATAATGTTAAATGACTCATATTTGACTTAGGTATCATAAAACACACCAGTAAACACATAATTTATCTCTTTGATCTGGAAAATCTATAGTACTACTGATGAAATAGCGAGACTATTCTGTGATAATATAAATGCCTTCACCATGTTTGCCCCTCATACTTGTCCTTGTGTCCCCATCTAGATACAGGAAGAAAAAGCACCACCCCTCAAGCTAACACAATATGAAACTCTTATGTCCCATAAAAAGCTCATTCATATCTTTCTTAAGCTGTTTGTTTTACTCAGTTCTTCTCCTTTAATGTCTAACTAATTAGAGCCATATAACGTGAGGTTTATGTCAACTGAATAATTCATCAAAAAGAACGGGTGATATGCACGATCCTTATAGAAAAACATGCATTTACTTTTTAAAAGTGAATTTTTATAGTACTGCTATATGATTTTCCTTTCATTTCAGATTTTCTAGTGATGAATCCTATAGTTTTATTTCTAAATAATTAAAAATATTTCTAAGGCAGATCAAAGAATTAAAGGCAGGGACGCCTGGGTGGCTCAGTTGGTTAAGCGGCTGCCTTCGGCTCAGGTCATGATCCCAGCGTCCTGGGATCGAGTCCCACATCGGGCTCCTTGCTCAGCAGGGAGCCTGCTTCTCCCTCTGCCTCTGCCTGCCTCTCTGTCTGCCTGTGCTCACTCTCTCTCTAACTAATGAATAAATAAAATCTTAAAAAAAAAAAATTAAAAAAAATAAAAATAAAAAAAAAGAATTAAAGGCAAATTCTGTTTACCTTTGTTGAAAAACTTAGGTTAGATGTTTTTAAAGTTCACCACTCCTAGTCAACTACATGTATTTTGAACCCTGTAATTGACTTGGAATTCCTTGTGAGATTAGACCATTAAACTCAAAGCAGTTAACAATAAATTGAAGTACCTGAGACCTTCTTTTCTACTCCAGGCAATGTTCTGCTCTTTCTTCGCCTTCTCTAGAATATACAGCCGAGAGCCTGGAGGTTGCATTTACAGTCTCAGGTGTGCAATGTATACCTGTCTTATTTCTATATTCGCTTAAGCCTACTGAAGGCAAATGACAAGGATCATGCCTCTTTTATATACCTAAATACACTCAGCACAGTGGATAAGTACATTGATTAATTGGTTTTAAAAGAAAAAAACTCACTTCGCCATTCATTTGTTTTTTTCTAGAAAATCTAATTCTCTTTTGTAAAAAATGCTGTTTTGTTAAAACGATAACTTATTTCACAACTCGTTCTCTCCCCTTTCCTGCTTCTATTGCCGTTTTTAAAAATACAGCATTCTGTCTCCACTATAACTTTGGTCCAGTCTTAAATTTGTTCTAATTAAGGCAGATTTCCTTCAACTCACTTTCAATAATCACAACTAGTCTTGTTAATGACATGCACTCTAAGTAACTCAAGCTGAGCAGAGTCCACTGTCATAAGGAAGGAAGTGATTTCCACTGGTATTCCTTGCACCCAGAGCTAGAACTGACATTTCGTTATGCGTGGTGACACAGCCCCTCTCCTGGAGAAGAAGTAAAAAGTATTTCCTACAAATAGGCAACAGGCACCTGACCTGTTGGATCAGATTACATCAGGTTATGTTGTGTTACATGATGTGACATGCCCTGAAGTAACCTGAGGCAATGTCATTCTGTGTTACCCCAGTGGAGTGGCGCTGCTCTTCATTAAACAACCATGGGAAGGCTCATCAGCAGTGCTCACAAACCACTCTCATGCCGCATCTACAAAGAAGTAGAGAATCAGCCACGGTCTGAACTTTTCCTCCCGGGAGTCATTTAAGGAAATCAAAGAACACAAGAATCACGTTAAGTTGCCATCGTTTTAAAAGAGGAATGAAAATTCTCAGGTATACAAGAGAGACATGTGTTTCTGTGACAAGGATCATACGTGGCTGAGGAACAACCTGGGCTCTGAAATAAAAAATGTTCCATTATGAACATTTCTAGGATTCTTAAAGTAATCACAAGATGCAGATCAGTTTACCTACTTTTTTTCTTTTTTAACATAAAGTCTGTTCATAATGACCCTTTCTGATGATTAAAAGTGATCTTTTAAAATTATACATTGTGTAAACTGGAAGCCCCAGTTAAAAGGTGGGATGAAAGTATGTCTTTAGTCTTACCCTTGGAACGATTTTTATCAAGAGAGGGGCTCTGAGGAAGAAACTATCTTAAATTATTACATTATGTGATATTATGTAAAAGGAATCCATTGTGCTTGGTCATTTCTTCTAATGATTTTAATAGTATTTTCCTATTGATATATCTTGCATATAAATTCAGTTTTAATGATCTGCATAAAGAACTGAACAATATTACATAGGTACATCTATCTAGTGATTTTAGAGTAATTACTGGTGCATGGAACAGAATATAACCTTTTGGTTATATTCTGCAGTAAAAGGAATAGGTTAGAGAGGTTTTTATGCAAATTAGAAATGCTCTGTGTTGGAAGCCTAATTGTACTTTTTATTGTTAGACAAGTCAATACTGCTTTAATACACATTTTATAAGCTTCTTGCTGAAATTGTATATGAAAGGGATTGGTTTCCATAGATGAAAGGCATAATCTTAACAATGAGGCCACATAAGCAGAGTGGTTGAAGTACTGATAAAGGATTTGTTAGCTCCAACATAGAATAAGTCTTATTAGCCTTATTAGTCACCGCTGTTTGACCCACTACTATTAACTATGTGAGTCACATGCACTGCAAACTAGGATGGAGCAGCACCGTGTTTGGCCATTTAGAATAAATGTAATCTAATATGAACAGCATTTCAACTGCAAAGAAGTAAGGGCCATATCTTGTCCTTTAGTGTCCTCTTCATTCCCAGGGAATTACTTGATTATTGGAAATCTTAATTTTCAAAAACATTTGATATTTAGGTAATCAAAGTTCAAAAATATCAAATGCAATGCTCAACTTCTCTTTGGAATCAACACGACTTATATGAGAGGAAATGCAAAAATAAGAGGTCATTGATTATAACATCAGAGAAATTTAAGATGATTAAAACATCAAATAGAAGTTCTATTAAGTCCAAATCATGTGCATTTATCCTTTGTGTCATTTTCGTTTACAATTCCTCGTTTCCCCCTTAATTTAATGATGCAATAGATTAAGAATGGTTGTCATATAAAAGTAATATTGATAGAAAGAAAATTCTATAAATAATAAAGTTTAAAAATCTAAAATCATAAGAGAAAAGAAAAGCCAATGTCGAAGCACTTATCTTTGCATAATAGGGTCGTAGCAGAGTCAGAGTGGATAATGTAGCTGCTCTGAGTCCTACCTACCTTCAGGACCTGCTTTTCTAAACCTCTTGCCAATTTTTTCTGCCACAGGTATTTACAATAAATTTATTACTACTTAAGTCAATAATTTCTGTTGCTTTTAATTAAGAATTCTGACTGAACCATATATTCCGTAGCTTGCACTGAGAAGAAATATTTGTTTATCAAAGATGTATATAGACTAATAAAATTATCATCTGAATTATAGATAAAACATAATCAAACAAAGAGAAAACCATAAACCAGCATAGAAGATAGTTATTTATGTGATCATGTGATTGGGAGGACTATATCCATTCACTAGGTCATTCATGGAATACTTAATAACATTTATGATATTCTAAGAACTTTTTTGGGCAACTGGATGCATGGAAGCAAGGTGAGAAGAAGTGTTGAATTCTAGATATATTTTCAAAACAGAACAAACAGAACTTACTGAAAGATATGATGGGATATAATGGGATATAAGAATATGTAAGGTATCAATCATTTGTTTTGGCAATTAGAATTTCTGACTTGACTATTTGCTGAGATACGAAAGGCTAAAGAGAGAACAGGTTTATGGAGTATGAAGATGAAGAGTTTGGTTTTGAATTTGGTTTGAGATGCCAATCAGAAATCTAAGTGGAAATATTGAGGAAAGAGTTGAATGTTTAAGAGTCTGAATTTGCATCCAAGAGCCTGTGGTAGGCAGAAGAACGGGCCCCCAAAGCTGTCCATGTCCTACTCCCCAGAACCTGTGAATAGCAAAGGGGGATTTAGATTGCTAACCAGGTGACCATAAAATAAGGAGATTATCCTGGATAATCAGGGCTGGCCCGAAATAATCCCAAAGGGTTGTAAATGCAGAAGTGGGAGGCAGAAGAGTCATTGTCAAGTGACGTGATTGAGAAAGACGTCATAGGCCATCGCTGGCTCTCAAGATGGAGGGAGGGACTACAAGCCAAGGAATGCAGAGGCCCTTTGAAAAGATAAGGAAAGAGGTTTGTCCCTAGAGCCTCCCCAAAGGAATATAGGCTGCATGCCTCTTGATTTTAGCTCAGGAGACCCATTGTAGACTTCTGTCCTCCCGAGCACTAAGATAATTCTGTGTTGTTTTAAGGCACTAAATTTGTGGTAAGTCAGACATCATGACAGCCTTGGATGTCTCCGCATTAACAATGGATGCAAGGAATAACAACAGCAACAGCAGCAATGCCTCCTTCCTGAGGCTACAGATTGGAGTCAAAGGACCAAGTTTCCAGGAGGTGATTTCAAGGAAAATAAAAAGGAACTTATACATTACTGTATAAATGGCAAGTTAAAACTTATCAATTAACCTATCAATTACCTTAAATGTTTGAGTGAGTTGAGAGATTGACAGTTTTGGGGGAAAGCTGGAGCTGTCAAATTATGACAAATACACAGAAAACTAAATAAAACTGAAACTAAAGAAACAGCAGGAAAATAGACAGTCATATTTTCAAATTAAGAAAAAGTTGTATAAAAAAGAAAATATGGTCATAATATACTTTATAGCTTGAACCTTAGCAATATGTACCTATTGGTAACACTGCAAACACCAATTCTGTAGTTAATAAGAATTGTGGGATATTAGGAGGATAAAGATGGGGAAAGTATGTTAGCAGTGGAGGACTGTTGTAAAACATCTAAAATAGACCAAAAAGTCTAAAATAATCTAAAATAGTCTAAAACAAACTGGAAAGTCAAAACCCAGCAAATTAAATAAGTTATTTAAAAGTATGAAGGTAACGGCACAAAGAAAGAATTAAAAAAAAATTGAAAGTGATTGTCACTGGAGAACAGGAGTGCTATATTTCATTACAGATTTTAGAACTTTATGATTTTTAAAAACTCTACATCTATTATGTTGATAAAAATGAGAATTAAAGGGGCACCTGGGTGGCTCAGTGGGTTAAAGCCTCTGCCTTCGGCTCAGGTCATGATCTCAGGGTCCTGGGATCAAGCTCCGCATTGGGCTCTCTGCTCGGTGGGGAGCCTGCTTCCCCCTCTCTCTCTGCCTGCCTCTCTGCCTACTTGTGATCTCTGTCTGTCAAATAAATAAATTTTAAAAATGAGAATTAAATTTTAAAAGATTAAAAAAAGAAGAAGTATAAATAGATACTGGGGGTAGGATAAATATTTCCTGGAGATTAGTAGAGATTCAGGGAAAAAGTGGTCTCCATAGGTATGGGCTGGGTCAACTCTAATTGAAATTACCAGTAGGCAGATTATCTTAAGTATCACAGTGTAACAACATGAAGAAGGTTAAAATTTTTTTTGAAGATACATTATGACACTCAAATGACATGACTAGGATGAGAGAAAATCCTTTTATAATAATACTGTGTTCTTTCTTACAGACATAAAACTAAATTATAAGATATTTTAGGAAAGTTACTTACTTTTTGCCTAAATGTGAGTGTCTGTTCCCTTGTGAAGAACAAGGTCATTTGATCACCTTAGTTTAGGGTAGACGCTGATTCAAAAGAAAGGCCTTCTCTGGCCATGAGCATGACCTGTAAGATAAGGAAATCAGCCAGCCCCAGAGACAGTCTGTAAGAGGAAAGAGAAAGGATGAACAAAGGGAAGAACCTGGGATGATGCTTTGCAAAAAGGTGCTGGAGAAGCAGAGGTAAGTTGGTGAAAATTAACTCACTGATTCATGAACTGGTCTAAGGAAGCATTGGACTAAATGTAATCTAAAAAGTCCTATGTCTAAAATTTAATGTTATCCAGAGGTTAACACCTACTCTGTGTATGATATGGATTATTTGCTGCTACAGGGCAAGATCAAGGTTTAACTTAAATGTGTAGAGGGCCAAGAACAGCATGACAGATAGGTAGGATCCCCATGGGACTAATTGTCCAAATTGGGGCATTTTGAGACAGAAAAAAAAGGCACTACTAATAACTATCGACTTACATCATGACTGGTCGGGAGCAAATTGAATGTATGGTCACTCAACACAGAGATGGCTTCTTATGCTGAGCTAACACTATCTCAGCCACTGGATAGTCAGCATGAAATAAGCAGCTGTGTTGGTTTTTAAAGCGTACCTAATTGATGAACATCTGGTGGCAGGTAGCCAGCCCATTAAAAATCAATTATACTCAACGACTTGCATCTGAGCCATACTGCACCAATCTCCTCACACTCATCAGATCCACATGTTCCTGAATAAACACACACACCACTCAAGCCAGCGCCTTTGAACTTTGTGTGGTTGGAAGTGAATTTCACCAGTGGCTTTCCTCTGACCCACCATGAAGAGAAGAATTCCTGTTGGTCCACTCCTGATTGTCAACAGGTCAAGAGACCTGGCAGCAGTTTGAATAAAGCTCTAAATTCAAGGGTAACCAGAGCGGTCACTGATCTTTGTAACTTTTTAGGTAGCCTAATATATAACAGAATACCGGAAGCTATGTAACAAAACAGTAAGGAAGAGACAGTGACCAGGAACTAGATTTAGGGTATGATCAGGGAATTAAAAATTAGTAGTGAAAGCAGGAGTACAGCTTCAGAAGAGGGTGTGGAAAAGCTTCCCACACAAATCTCAGCTCAGAAGTTGGCTTTTATGTTGGGAGTTTCTATCTGTAGCATACACCAGAGAATAATTGACAAACCATCCAGCTTTCTCTTATGAAAGGCATAATCCAAAGAGTTATTACACCAGGGATCTGTAGATTGGAAAAGAGGATGGACCCAGTGCCTCGAATACCACCCTGAGCAAAACCAAACTTTCCTCATTAAAGCCATCCTTGGATCATAACTTGGATAGCATCGGGGATGTCTGGAATAAATCCTGGATCTTCAGCAGGCCATGAGAGCTATCATATAGAGTCCATTTCTAAATAAAATAAGATGATTAAAAAAATAATTTTACATTAATGATCATCCAAGAACTATTCTGAATACATAGGAGTATGGTTGTAACTGGATCAGGCCATTATCTTCTAACTGCCAAATAGCTAACAGGCCAGTAACAGTGAAAGGTTTTACGTTTTTTGTAAGTAAGATTTAGGATGAACGTGAACACAATTTTATGTAATGTCATGCAAATGACAGATATAAAAAAAAGATCTCTTATAGATCAACATACAGCTTTAAACATATATTACATAAAATAAGTGGGTTAATTATCTTGACTTTATACATAAAACACATTTTTTCTGCTAGTTTATACTATGTGATTGTCTCTTTGTAATTACAATTTAATTTTTAAATTTGGAAAGGACCTTAGAGATCATTTAGTTCAAGCCTCTTCTTCACAGTTAAAGCAACCAAGTCCTTGAAGGGGGACCCAGGATCAGATTTACCTGAGGTTATGCACATTCTACATGAATATTGGAGACTCCGAGCCAGATCTCCTGGCTCTAGGTCCACTGCTATATTTCTTCAACTGTTTTGTGTGTGTGTGTTTTAATGTAAGGCTTCTATTTCAGATGGACATAGTTATGGAGAGTTAGGCCTGATTATGGCAAAATATAACTTAAACCGATACTGATTCTTTGGAACTGAAATATAAGCAAACTACAATTGTTAAGATGTTAACTCTTCCTTCCACTGGCCTTAATAATCTATTATTGCAATTTCTTTTTTTGCTCACTTATACAAATATAACACACACACACTTATATATAGACTTATGGGCTATGTACATACTGAATATGCATGAGTGTACATATATTTTAAATTTACACTGTAGGGGCACCTGGGTGGCTCAGTTGGTTAAGCAGCCAACTTCTAATTTCAGCTCAGGTCATGATCTCAGTGTCGGTCACGAAATGGAGCCCGTGTCAGGCTCATGGAGCCTGCTAAAGATTCTCTCTCCCTCTCCCTCTGCCCCTCCCTCCCATCTCCCTCTCTCTCACTCTAAAAAATTACACTGTAAAATATAATTTTATATTAGCGTTTAATCTAGAAAAATGAAGTCAGAACTTTCCGTTGGTATTCAATACATATATGAAAACTGTATAAGCTACCATTCATCCAACTTATAATTTAAACTTTTGCTAAATAGCTCAATGTTTTTGTACAGCTTTCAGTTAGTTGTGTTTTTTAGCTGTTCTTGAAACTACCTGCTCCTTCATCAGAAGACACCATTTCAGCTTCCCTCCAGTCTTAGAAATAATCATTCAAGCACTTTATTGTTTGGTGTGACTTTTTCTGACAACATCTGTTGCTCTGAAACAGAAAAGTACCCAGAGTGACAAAGAGAGTGTTTTCTACTATTTTACCCATGCTGAAAAAGATGGGCTAGAGAGCTGTACAACCCATAACAATGTGAAAATCTTTATATGAAGTTGTTCACCAGAGACTCGTCAATAGGCTGAGCCATATTGGATTTGGCAGTCTTTCTACTGGGACAGTATTTGCCTTGAAGTACTATCTTTTCTCTTTTTCAATGTCAGCCTGAAGGCTCTTAGACAACATATGTTCATTTCATGTCTTAGAGATATTGCTTCTGGTATTGCAAATGCATTATCACATTGAGCTTTTTTGTAAAACAGATGGTACATATTAAGGTCTCTGTTTCTTGTACGATTTCTGTAACAATGGTCCCACATTCTTCACGTTGACAAAAGTATCATCAACATCATGCAGTGC
This sequence comes from Taxidea taxus jeffersonii, assembly GCA_003697995.1. NCBI lineage: Eukaryota > Metazoa > Chordata > Mammalia > Carnivora > Mustelidae > Taxidea > Taxidea taxus. The sequence continues at coordinate 107,659 of ML093210.1, forward strand.
GGCCCTAGATTATGTCAGGATGGTAAATGAACACTTCAAACAGAAAGATCAATGATGAAGGTGAAACAAACCCTTAGAGAACTCCAAACTGAAACTGGTCATTTCTTGACATTGTTCTCTTAGTTAGGAAATACCCTGCTCTACTCTTTCAAGGCCCTCTGTCAAATGGTTTTTCAAGTAGTACGAAAGCATGTATACAGAGTAGTCAACTTACAGAAATGAGGTTATGAAGTAGACTCCCCTGACCTCCTGGTTAGGTGAAATCTTAAATTAAACCACTGTTACAGGATTTTTTAGGAAAGTCATTTAGGGCTAACTGGAATCACTCTAAAAAGCAGGGCTGTCATCAGGTTTGAAAATCAGGTTTGGGTTTCCCTAAATAAGCTTAGCTTATGGCATTAGCTACTATTCATCATTTATTTGGAATATTCTATTTAGTTCACTAAAGGGAAGAATTGTTGAAAGCAATTTTTGGATTTGGCAAATCTGTGAATTTGGAGATTAACACTCCTATCTCCCACATGCCTTTGTCTACAAAACCGGCTGCTAATCTATGGCTCTTAGATGGATACCGATGTTCAGAATGCTTTTGGTTTTCTCTATGGAGAGAACGACCTTAAAATAAGTACATTTACTTGTCTAATGCTCTCATTTTGTGTTGATTTTGTTTTGGTTTTGATAAGAGCACACACAATTGAACACAACTGAACAACACACAATTAAAGAACAAGGATCTACTTATCAAATCCCTATTATATGGCAGGCAGTTTTCTAAACATTAGAATAAAACAGACAGAGAGAGAGAAAGAGAGAGAGAGAGAGAATTCCTGTCCTTCTGGAGCTTATATTCTAGGAAGTCAGTAGATAAACTTTTATATTTATTATGTTATTAGAAATTAGTGCAAGTTACAGAGAGGAGGAGCAACGATTTTTCTTTCACAAGAGAAGATAAAAGTAACTTGTTTGCTTTTTCAATGCAAACATTTGACACACAATTATGCAAGTGATAGGAAGAGTCTAAGAACACATGGGTGTCCACTGATCTTACACTGTTCCTGGACCTTGGCTACTTAGTAAGAGAGGTTTTGACTTCTTTCAGCCAATTCTAACCTTTTTACAAAAATAAAATATTCTGACAAAGGGGATTTTTACTGGAGGGCTTGGGGCTTCAGTGCCCTTGCAAACCACATGCAATTTTAGGGCTCTGTGAATATGGTTGTTATCAACAAATAATCTTTAAGTGCAAAATATTCTGTTAGACCAAGGGAAAACAGTGAGATAAGATTTTATTT
>ML093210.1:109350-124864 GCA_003697995.1 Taxidea taxus jeffersonii
AAAAGGTCAAAAAATAAATAAATAAAAAGGTCAAACCATGGACGCCTGGGTGGCTCAGTCGGTTGAGCATCTGCCTTTGGGCCCAGGTGGTGATCCCAGGGTCCTGGGATTGAGTCTCTGATCGGGGTCCTTGCTCAGTGGGGAGCCTGTTTCTCCCTCCACCTGTCACTCTCCCTGCTTGTGTTCTCTCTCTCTCTGACAAATAAATAATATCTTAAAAAAATAATTTAAAAAAAAGCTCAAATCTAATAATAAAGCAGGATGCACACATGGAAGTTGAATGATAGAACAAGATAGTAAGTGCTAAGATAATTTAAATGATATAAAAATGTAAGCGCTACAAATTCAGAAGAAGTCATAATTACCAAAGAGTTGTACTCAAGAAGACTTCTTCAAAGAAATGAGAATGAAGCTGGACCTTGAACTTATGAATGGCATGCCCAGCAGTCTCTTGTCTTCCTGTTTCATGTGAGTGTCTTGTTTGGAGGCAATTTACATAGGATACCATTATAGTAAATTAAAAGCATTCAGGAAGTCTACATATTTGAACACAGGCATGAAGAGCAGAGAAAGAAATGTAAATGCAGAATGCAACTTTACTCTGGAGAAGACAAATTTCTTCTCCTTCACCATGGTGGTCCAGTATAATTAACTTGCCATCAGGTCCTAATGCGCACATACAACGCCATAACTGGTGTCTAGTATTAGACATTATGGATAAACTGTGCATTGTATACACTCCACAATCAAGTCATCCTTGGTGCAGAGACACCCATATTGTTGAGCCTATGTATAACTTTTATTTGGCCTCCTTATGATACTGTTCATGAGCTCATTGAGTCAACTCCCCATAAAAAGGAGGTGGTTAATATCCAAATAGTCTTAGGGATCCTTCTAGTGAGAATTCTTATATAATGATAATATAAATAGTACAATGTGGCACCAGTAGCTCTGTAGGAAAAGAAAAGCGACAGAGAGGACCCCAAAATACCCAAAAGACATTTATTAGAAAGGGTGGTTGGCCCTTTTGAAAAAGCAGCTGCAAATGGAGAGAAGTTTGCACATTTAATGCAGCGAAAACACAGGATTCATTTCAAGATGAGCAGGCTGAAGTAGGCATGCAAATACTTGAAACCAAAACAAAGCAAAACAAAACAAAGACAAAAACCTGAGTTCTTTTCCTAGACAAACACACACAGATACAAAATAAATTACTGAAGCTCGGATGTAAATTAAGCAAGAGGGGAAGAATAACAGTGAAATAAAGACAAGGTCCAGAAAAAAAGGAAGAAGGACAGCAGGGAAAGCAAATCTCAGAAAGTATTTTGATCTTTCTGCAAAACAACCAAAGCAGGATCTTTAGAGTCAGTTCTTCTAGAGAAAATAGAAAAACTACCCTGACCACTCCTTCTTAAAAGTTTAAGTATCTGTCATTTCCTGACTTGTTCATTTTAGCCATTCTGACTGGTGTGAGGTGGTATCTCATTGTGGTTTTGATTTATATTTCCCTGATGCCCAGTGATGTGGAGCACTTTTTCGTGTATCTGTTGGCCATCTGGATGTCTTCTTTGCAGAAATGTCTGTTCATGTCCTCTGCCCATTTCTTGATTGGATTATTTGTTCTTTGGGTGTTGAGTTTGCTAAGCTCTTTATAGATTTTGGATACTAGCCCTTTATCTGATATGTCATTTGCAAATATCTTCTCCCACTCTGTCAGTTGTCTTTTGGTTTTGTTGACTGTTTCCTTTGCTGTGCAAAAGCTTTTGATCTTGCTGAAGTCCCAATGTGGAGAAAGGGGAACCCTCCTACACTGTTGGTGGGAATGCAAGCTGGTGCAACCACTCTGGAAAACAGCATGGAGGTTCCTCAAAAAATTGAAAATAGAGCTACCTTATGACCCAGCAATTGCACTACTGGGTATTTACCCTAAAGATACAAATGTAGTGATCCAAAGGGGCACGGGTACCCGAATGTTTATAGCAGCAATGTCCACAATAGCTAAGTTGTGGAAAGAACCTAGATGTCCACCAACAGATGAATGGATAAAGAAGATGTGGTATATATATACAATGGAATACTATGCAGCCATCAAAAGAAATGAAATCTTACCATTTGTGACGACATGGATGGAACTAGAGCGTATTATGCTTAGCGAAATAAGTCAACTGGAGAAAGACAACTATCATATGATCTCCCTGATATGAGGAAGTGGAGATGCAACGGGGGTGGGGGTTAAGGTGGTAGGAAAAGAAAAAATGAAACAAGATGGGATCGGGAGGGAGACAAACCAAAAGAGACTCTTAATGTCATTAAACAAACTGAGGGGGGTGGGGGGGAGAGGGGTTGGGAGAGGGTGGTGGGGTTACATTATGTTTAAATAAAAAAAGCTTAAATAAAAAAAATTAATGAATTTGATAAAAGAAAAAAAAAGTTTAAGTAAACGAATTTTATGTAAGAATGTGCAATATAAAAGGAATCCCATACAACATTGTAAGAAATGAGAACAAAGAGAATAGCATCCTCTTGGATAATAAAAGCATGCCACAAAAACCTGTCTGCAAAATGGATACAAATTGTAACCAAGTATGTCAAAATGAGCTCAACAAAAATAAACAGAAGACAGGAAAGAGCACCATAAATAAGAATTAGAAACACTTAGCCAGAAGGAAGTCTGTAGAAAAAATAAAAAGTCATTTCACAAAGAAAAGTTAAATGAAAAGAAACACAAACTTGAATAAACAATAGGAAAAACTAAACTACATAATTCAGGGAGGCATACAAATTAAGAATAATTACAAAGAAAGCAAGAAAATTATTACTACAAAAGTCAGAATAGTGGGCAAGGAGGATATTATGATCCCATCTCTTGATCTAGCTAATAATCAAAGGCTTATTACTCATTCAACTATACATTTATGCTTTTTCCCTATGTATAGAGTATATTTCACAATTCTTTAATGTTTGAAGCATTTAAAAATTACAGTATATCATAACTTAATTAAGTAAATGCAATGATATTCCAATCTTTCTTATGATGATTATGTTAATATCTTTCATATACAATATCTTTTCACATAATATCTTTTATATTTTTTTAATATTAATTTTTTCTTTTTGTGGATGTCCCCATTATTGATACTATAAAGCAACCTGATGAATTATCTAGTGTTAGATGCCGACATTTTTCTAGGCCTTCGAGACACAGCCGTGAATGAGCCCTGTGAGCTCCTCACCCTCAAGGAGCTGACAGTCTAATTTAACTTCCCTAAATCTAAATATGTCATCATAATCCCTTTAATACCACGTGTTGGATGGGGTTGCCCTAAGAATTAAATATCTGGCTTAATGCCTGGCATCAGCAACTGTTCAGTAAAATTTAGTTCCATTCCCCATTCCCAAGAAGGAAGAGCAGATTTTATAGTTCTATTTCCACCACAGGAAAAAAAAAAAAAAAAACAAAACCACAAAACTGTATTTTTATGTATATCAAACTGTATTCTTCATTCCACTCATAGCTTTTATCAATCTAAGCTACAAATGAAAACTTAAAACAAGATCAGAAACCAGGGCTTGGGGTACCTGGGTGGCTCAGTGGGTTAAGCCTATGCTTTTGGTTCAGGTCATGGTCTCAGGGTCCTAGGATCAAGCCCCGAATCCGGCTCTCTGCTCAGCAGGAAGCCTGCTTCCCCCTCTCTCTGCTTACCTCTCTCCCTACTTGTGATCTCTCTCTGTCAAATGAATAGATAAAATCTTAAAAAAAAAGAAAAAGAAAAGAAAACCAGGGCTGAAGGGCCAAATATGGCCCATCTTTTGTCTATATAAATAGATTTTATTAGAAAACACATACACACACACAAGAGTGAATCAATAATAGATATCTTAAGAAAAGTGGAAGGTGAAAAAGAATAATTTTAGAACCCAAAGAAAGGAAATGAGATACTGTGGCAATGGTGGCCTACAACGGTGAATCCATTTAGCTGAATATAATTCTCAGAAAGAACTGCTGAAATAGACTGAAGATATAAAACAGATCACCAAGCATTAATTCTGGAAAAAAATGCTTTGTCTTTGGGTAAGAACAGCAGTAACCCATGGCGCTTCTGTCTGCGGGTACTACTGTCCTTCTCCCTCTCTTCTGGCTGTGCCACATGTATACACCCTCAAACTTAGGTGCTCAAGATCAATAGCTTACTACAAAACCAACAGCTTTACTGTCAGAAAGGACAGAGTCGATTGGAGCAGGAGGTTAAAACTTCTAGCTTTGTCAGATAAATGTGGCAATTATGATAAGGAACAAATTCCCATAGAAAAGAAATGGGAAAGTCCACAGTTGGCATGAGAGGCAAACCAGCCAGAATTGAAGAGAGAGATCCTAGAAGGATACAGAGCTTGGTAAGTTCTGTATGCATATCTGACTGACTAGGAAGCTGAACATCTACAGAGGAGACTCAGGGGAATACAGAGGAAATTAAAAGGCAAGAAAGAGATGTGAGGACTGGATGAACATTGAATGTACTCTCCAACTAACTCACAGATCGATCACAGAAGGTGGGAGCCTTATGAACTTGACACATTTTAACACAACCTCTGCCCACATCATTGACTGCCTCATAAGCCATGTAGTTATGGGAGGAAGCCAGGGAAATCAGAATAAAAGAATGGAGCAGACATATCAGCACTTAAAAACAACAGGAAAAAGATTTCTGGAGTAAGACAAGTTACCAAAAAAAACACAACAAAACATCCCCCCAAATCAAAAAGCCACAGACAAAAAGTTGCTAGAAAAATAAATTAAAATTTGGGGTTATTAAAATTGATTGTCTACAATGTTTAGATTTCAACCAAAAATTAGGAGAAATCCAAAGAAACAGCAATTTGTTACCCATACACTCTTCATTAGAAACCATTTGCAAGTGATCTTAGATTTGCAGTTAGCAAAGACTTGGAAGAAGCTACACATGTGTGGAACATCCTTTAGGTGAATGATTCTTTGATTCTTGTGTTATTTACAAATGGCTTGCATATTTCATATATTTGGAGGATTTCCCAATTTTTTTTTGTTCTTGATTTCTTAATTTAATTCTGGTTTACTAGGATGTTTTTCTTTGTATTATCTCCCTCCTTTTTAATTTCTCATGGCTTGTTTTATGCTGTAGCATAACGTGATGGTCTTAAACAGTTGATTGCTGTTCAACTATATAAATTTACTAAAAATTAAAGTGGACAAACTTTATGGTATGTAAATTATATCCCACTAAATAGGTTTAAAAATGATATCAAAGGGATAGCAAGTTTTAACAGACAGCCACAGATATATAATATAGGAAAAGACAATGAAATATATATATCATAGGTGTCCTCAAAGAAGAAAACCAAAGCAATAGAATAGAACAATTACTGAAATGGGTAACTCAAAAATACCAAATATATATTGAAAACACACACTGAAAGAACACAATGCATATCTAGAAGTATTTACTCAGAACAACCAACACCAAGACATATTTTGTAAGTCCAATTATCATTGTATAAAATAAGATCAACAAAGCAGATAGTCTCTTAGTTTACCTGATAATGAAGGGGAAAAGGGAGAAATGACAAAAATTAAAAATAATAAATGGAAGATATCTAAGGAATTTTTAAAAAATCACAAAATAAAAATCTATTTGACTTATCCCTGTGTACATATACTTTAAATCTAAAAGAAGTTAATTTTTAAAGAAATCTTGTACTTACAAAACTGACCTCAGTAAAGACAAAAAGTCTAAACAGGTCAATCACCACAGAAGAAGTAGAGAAAATCATAAAGACCTCACTCTAATCCTCTACCCCTAAGGCACACAGTAAATCACCAGGCCGAATACTTTTTTTTTTAAAGACTTTATTTATTTATTTGACAGAGAGAGATCACAAGTAGGCAGAGAGGCAGGCAGAGAGAGAGGGGGAAGCAGGCTCTCCGCTGAGCAGAGCCTGATATGGGACTTGATCCCAGGACACGAGCCGAAGGCAGAGGATTAACCCACTGAGCCACCCAGGCACCCCCACCAGGCCCAATATTCACCTTGGGTACTCTCCCAAACATTTATGTCTTAGATGATTTCTGTGTTACTTGGACTATTTCAGAGTATGGAAAAGAAGGGAAACTTCTCCAACTTCATTTTTCTCTATTAAGCATCACTATATTGTTTTGGTAGGACTACATTTCAGGTTTGTTTTTTTTTAATTTATGACTCTAACAACTTTAGTGAAGTTATAATTTTTATAACATAAAATGTCTTCATTTTAAATGTTTAAATGAACAATTTTTAGTATATTGCCAACTTGTGCTATCATCAGCACTACAATCCACTCTTTGAACATTTCCATCACTCTAGTAAGATCCCCTTCCCATTTATAGATAATCTTCATTCTGATTTCTAGCCCTAGGCACCCACTAATTTACTTTCTAGCTCTAGAGATTTGACTTTATTAGACATTTCATATAAATTAATTCATACAATATGTTGTCTTTTGTGTCTGCCTTTTTTGATTTAGCATACTGTTTTTCAGGTTCATCCACATTATAGTATATATCAATATTTCACTTTTGTCAATTTAATTTTAAAAGGAAGTATGATAGGGGTTCCAAAATATGACAAAAATTTAACCAAAAAATAAAGCTACAGATCAACTGCACTTTCAAATATCAAAGTGAAAATCTCTAATGAAATGCTTGCAAACAGGATCCCACAATCTTATTAATAGAGCTAAAGAGAAAGTCTATATGATTATTTTCCTGGATAGAGAATAACATTTGCAAAAACTTAGCTCCATTTATTTAAAACACTCGACAAAATTGGAGTTGATGGATACATTCTTAATATGATAAAATGTATATGCTTTAACCCAAAATCCAGGCCCTTAATGTGAAGATAGAGGCTTTCCAAGTAAAGCCAGGAATAAGACAAAGATGCCCACTGTGTTAATATTAATATATTATTGTTTTAGGGGTTATCAGCCAAAGCATCCAGAATTGTAGAGATTGGAATTGGCATACCTTTTCAATGACATGACTATATGTCTACAAAACTGAAAGGAAACATAGAAAAACCACTGAAAACAGTAAGAAAATTTAATAAATTTCAGGTGCATTCATTTCTATTGCTGCTGTAACAAATTACCAAAACATAGTAGCTTAAAACAATGAAAATGTATTTCCTTAGAGTTCTCAGTCTAAGTTAGAATAAAGGTGTAAGCAGGACTACACCCCTTCTGGAGGCTCTAGGGGAAAATTTGTTTTCTTGCTTTTTCCAGCCTCTCGAAGCCATCATCATTTCCTTCTGTGTGGCCCCTTTTATCTTTGAAACCAGAAATAACAAATCAAGTCTTTCTCACATCAAATCTCTGTAAACAATGGCTCTCCTACCTCCCTGCCTCCCACTTTGGTTTTTGATGGATTCTTGTAATTATATTGGCCCCACCTGTATAACTAGGATGAGCTCCCTCTGTTAAGGTCAGTTGATCAGCACCTTTTTTTTTTTTTTAATATTTTATTTATTTATTTGATAGAGAGAGAGAGAGATCACAAGCAGACAGAGAGGCAGGAAGAGAGAGAAGGGGAAGCAGGCTCCCCACCGAGCAGAGAGCCCGATGTGGGGCTTGATTCCAGGACCCTGAGATCATGACCTGAGCCAAAGGCAGAGGATTAACCCACTGAGCCACCCAGGCGCCCCTGATCAGCACCTTTAATTCCACCTGCAACCTTAATTCCCCTTTCCATTCCACCAAACATATTCAGAATCTGAGGATTAGAATGAACATTTCTGGGGGGTGGGAGTGGGGGAAGCTTGACTCTGCCTACCCCAGGAAGTTATAAAATTAACTTCCAAAAATCAAAAGTATTCATATATAAAAACCAAAAGAGGGGAAAAAAAAAAAAAAAGAAGAGGAAGGGGAAGGGGAGGAAGAAATAATGCAGGAAAGACTCCATTTATCATAGCAAAGAGAAAAAAAATACATGAACATAGATTTAACAAGAAATACACAAAATATTTATAGGAAACTAGAGAACATTCATAAAAACACAAGAGTAGACTTGGAATAAGTGGGAACATATATCATGTATTCAAATAGGAATGTTCAATGTAAAAGCAGGAGTTCTTAATTTATATAATGTATTTAGTACAACCCCAATAAAAAAAAATACCACTATGTTTCTGCCTGGATCTAGAGAATATAATTATATGGTACAATCTGATGACTTAACAAACAAAGGTAGTCTTAAAAACTTGGTAAATGAAGAGCAATAAAAACATACCATAAAGCCTCTGCAATAAAAATTGTATGACATGGGTTCATGAATAGATGGACTGTATTACTTATCTATTACTACATAACAAATTTCCCCAAATTGATGAGCTTAAAACAGCATATATTTATTACCTCACTCATATTCTCAGTGTCAGGAATCTAGCTGGGGCTTAGCTGGGTGGTTCTGACTCAGGGGCTATCGTGGGGCTGTAGCCAAGTAGTTGGCTGCAGATGCAGTCATCAGAAGTTGAGCCATGTAGCCACACAACATAGCAGCTGGCTTCTCTCCGGTTGAGTGACGAGAGAAAATGAAAGAGAGAGAGAAAGAGACAGAACCCAAACTCAAGATGGAAGCCACAGCCTCTTCTATCATCTAATCTCCAAAGTGACATGTCATCATTCTTGCCACAAACCATCATTTAGAAGTAAGTCACTATGTCTGATCCTCATGCAAGGGCAGGGAAATTAAGTTCCACTTCTTGGGATGGGTATAGAGAATCAAAAAACTTGTGGTCATATTTTTTTTAAACTAACATGAAGACAGATGAAATAGTTCAGAAATAAACACAACTGCATGTGAATGAATTTAATATATAATAAATAGATACCATGTAAATAACATATGTATTATATAATAATTTGACCTCTCAACTTGGTGTAAAGGAAATGGAAACTGGATAGCTATGTATCCATTGATCCCTCTTGTAGGAATCTATCCCAAAGATATACTGACAAAAATATGAAAGAACTTAAGTGCCTCTTAAAAGGAAACAACTTAAGTGCCTCTTACTAGGTAAATGAAAATGGATTGAACTATCTATGGCAGTTCCATACAATAGAAGATTAGACAGCCATAAAAAAGTATGAAGAATCTCTGTATTTTACCAAGAAGTGATTGGTAAAAATATTAAGTGATTATAAGCAAGGTGAAGGAAAGTGTGTATAGTACGCAATTATGTTATCTAACAAAGGGGGTATACAAATATTTGTGTTTTGGGTATCACAAAAAAAAAAAAAAAAAAAGGATAACTTAGGAAATTTGGTCACCTAAAGTAAAATAGGTCAAAGGAGACAATGTTAAAAGCTTGTATTCTTTTAATGTACCTGCATATGTTGGTTTAATTTTGTAATTCTTTAATACATTAGTAAAAATGTAGTATAAGTATAAAGTATAAAATTAGCATAAAATCTAACTGAAAAAAATAATTCTTAACTATTGAAAAGAATAGGAAAATCTTAAATGCATACCAAGTTGCCAGAATAACTACACAAAAGAGAAACTATGATAAGCAACTTTAAAACCCAATGATTTGACTATATATCCTTAGCGGGATATATGGAACTGCAACAAATTCTTAAACTGTTTTCAGTAATCATAATATGGGTCATAACATTTATACTGGCATTCTGAGACTGTTGTGTGCATAAGACAATATTTTAATTCTGTTATTCTTGATCTCATCAAGAACCAGGCTTCTTGAGTAATGCAAAGTAGGTATAGATAGATATAAGATCAAAGAAATTTTTTAAATTCTTGATGTTCTGAATTTGAATTGAAAAATCAATATGAAGTCATGATATATTTTACCTTAAAAATAAAAAGAAGCAGTACACTAAATCAGGGGCCATTAAGCTAAGGAATGTGAGTTAAAATATAGATGGGCAAATCACTGAGGCCAGTGACTTGGAGACAGGAATCAAAAAACTTTATATTTAGATAAGATATTTGGCTTTGGTTATTATCCCATGCACCTGATAGAAAGTAAATAGACTGCAAATCTTAGTAGTAAAGAGAATTAGGGGAGCCTGGGTGGCTCAGTCGGTTAAGCATCCGACTCTGCATTTTGGCTCAGGTCATCATCTTGGGGTGGTGGGATCAAGCCCAGAATCAAGCGTGGCACTCAGTGGGGAGTCTGCTTGAGATTCTCTCTCTCTCCCTCTACCCTTCCCCACCCCCCCTCAAATAATAAATAAGTAAATCTTTAAAAAAAAAATAGTAGTGAATTCTATTAAGAATAGACTGCAATTCCAAGTTTAAAGTAATTCCTAGGCCACCAAACCTGCCCCAACAATAAGCTTCCTGCTAAAGCTGTGCCACCTCAAAGAAGGACTTAATACTCCCCAATACCCACTTTAGGTGAGGCCAAGGAATTCAATGAACATGCCTTCCAGAGGCAGATATAAATAAAGGCTGTGAGATTAGATAAGGGACTCATTCCTTTGCCAGAGTATGGAGGCTTCATTAACACATGGGGATCCTTCTAAGTAAAATTTACAAACTCTAAATGGTAAATCTCCAACTCAATGTTTATGATCCTTACCATAAGAGCAATATAGAATACATCACTATTCCTTATAGGATAAACAACTATTTATCTATGAAGGGAAGCATATAGTGAAAATAAGAAAGCCCATGTTTCTCAGGAAATCAGAGAAACAATCCTCAACCACAGAGAAGAATTTATATGGTTCTGCCTGTATCGCTGGATCAGAAATAAACAGGAAAAACACAAAATGAGTAATTATATAAAAAGTAGGTTGTGTACAGAGCTATTTTCAGTGTTTGAAGACAAAAATATGAACTTGGGGAACAAAGAGTAGAGCCCAAATTCCCACATACTGGTAGATTTTTTTTCACGTTGGCCAGTATTTAACTTCAAGACAAATTATATTTGAAAAACAGTATTATTCAAACATTTGAATATTAATGCTTAAATTTTTTACTGTCTCTGGGATTTTCTAAAGGATTCCATATAACTTGTTTTTATGTGTTTAAAATGCAAACCAAAATACACATTAATATTGCTAATGAAATTTGGGAATCTGACATTTATGCAATTAAAGCTCCACAGGTCCTAAATCCTCAATTCAAAACCACCTCCTTTCCAAATCTAGGTTATGTCTCCTGACATGAATCAATTACCCTGTAATTCCCTTGATTACACAAAACCTTGTTTACCTAAATGTTTTGCTGTCCCAAAACATTTCTAATAAACAGTGTTATACAGTCGATATGCACCTTGAGTTACATGCATTATGAATCAGAATCATTTCCTGCACACCTGTCAACTTGACATTACTTGACTGCAGTCAACATTCATTGGAAATGCAAATAATTATAAAAGACTTGATTGTGCAGCTAGTCTTTTATCTGTCACAGGTTCTGTCACCCATGGATATAGGAGAGTTTTTACTTGGAGTTATATATTCTATAAGCTTGAACCAATCTGAAACTTAAAAAGTTCTATATTTGATCAACTACATGAAAAGACTTATTCTGTATTTTTCCTTCTCTTAGCTATGAAAGAGGGTTTTTTCTTTGTTTTGTTGCATTTTTTTTTCTTGTAGTGAGGATGTTGTCATTGTCATTACACCTAAAGAACAGTTGGTCAATAACAAAATTATGTAATTGAATTGTCACTAGGAAATTTTTAAAAGTATCTCCACACTCTCAAAAAATATATGAGAATTTTAATTAACGGAAGAACAGGATCTGAGTAACCTGTAAGCCAAATCTTCACTTCAAAGAGACACTATAGTCAATACAATGCTTGCAAGATATTGTTTTTCATTATTTACAGCGCTAGAGATTTAAAATAAGGGATTCATAATGGTCTGGGGAGATTTAACCAGGTTCTTCTTCAACTGAGAACAAGCTAAATAAATGTACACTCTTTCCTACAAATATTATTTTTTAAAGAGTCTTCTCCTTCTCTGTATATTTCTGTAACCAAGTAATAAGCTAGTCCACTTTACTCAGGACAGGCAGTGAGATACATTTTCTAACAAAAGAAATAAAAATAGACATTTGATCCCTAAATCATGAGAGAGTCTTGTTTATTAAGAGTTTTGCATTTAAACATATTAGAAAACTAAAAAAATGTTTATAAGCAACATGACAAATTTAAGTCAAATATATAGTTTTTAATGAAATGAAACACTCCTTCTACATTTATCAATTTGGAAAACATTTCCTGATTACTGCAGCTGGTTACTCACTTATATCAATCAAAGTTCCAGTAGGAGATATATATTTATTTATCTGATCAACGAGTTAGTTTATGAGATTGTCCAGGGCTGGGTAGGCAAATCCAAATCTGTTAAGATAGGCAGCCAGGAAGAGCAGGCTGAAACTCTTGAGTAGAAGCTGACACCACAGCCCATAGGGGGAAACTTCTTCAGGTCTGCTATTAAGGCCCTTAAACCGATCAAATCAATTCCACCCAGATTCTCCAGGATGATTTCCTTTAGATAAAAAGTCAACTGATTGTAGATGTTAATCACACCTTCGAAATACCTTCATGGCTACCCCTAGATTCCTGTTTGATTGAATAATTGAATATGTAACAGCCTAGCATATAAAAATGAATAAATATGATCTGTGATATGAAGAATCTCAGAGTTTATTAGAAGGAAACCTTTTTAAAAAAAGATTTATTTATTTATTTGAGAAAGTGTGAGCACACATGCGTGGGGGTAGGGGGAGGGAATCTGAGGCTGAGCTTGGAGCCTGATACAGGGCTCAGTCCCATGACCCTGACATCATGACCTGACCAGAAATCAAGAGTCAGATGCTTAACTGACTGGGCCACCAAAGTGTCCCAGTAGGAAAATGTATTTGTGTTCTACATGCATATGAGGGTTGGAATGAAAACATTTTAGATTAATACAAAAACTTCTAAAATTTGTATGAATTCTATGTTGTATTGAAACATAAAAGAAACATGATGTGAGGGCGCCTGGGTGGCTCAGTGGGTTAAGCCGCTGCCTTCGGCTCAGGTCGTGATCTCAGGGTCCTGGGATTGAGCCCCACATCATGCTCTCTGCTCAGCAGGGAGCCTGCTTCCCCCTCTCTCTCTCTGCCTGCCTCTCTGCCTACTTGTGATCTCTCTGTCAAATAAATAAATAAAATCTTTTAAAAAAAAAAAAAAAAAGAAACATGATGTGAAAAACCCAGCTTGCGTATTTATGCATAAGAACCACTGGAGATCAGAGAACAATGAACTAAACAAGGAATTCAGAGTACCTGGCTCTACTCCCCTATTGGCCATTAGATCACCCTTTGATTTTGAATATTCACTTAACCCCTCTGACCCTCAATTTATCTGTTAAAACTAAAACTGGTTCACAGTCCAGGGTCTACACTCTAACTCAAATTCCTTTTGTGAACAGGTAGGACACAGGAACAGGCCGTGCAAATTGGGTTTATGAAAATAGAGAGTATTTTAACAAATTTTCTAACGAACCACATTGTAGAAATTAAGTTACCAGTGTGCTATGTGTGCATCTCATGTTCTCTCAAGTTGTTTCATCTTATTTTATAAAATAGAGATTTTCAAAATTATGCCTGCATTTATAAACATAGACAAAAATCTACAACCATGCCAATTTTATTACCCAGTAGGGGGTAGGTAGGATTACAGAGAGGAGCATCACTGTTTGTTTACAGCAAATTGGTAGTATTTTGTAACTAAATAGTACTTTTTAATTTTGTAATTAAAATGTAGAAGTGAGAAAAAAGAGGACTGCATTGAGTAATCTTATAAAAATTGAATTCTGGAGGCGCCTGGGTGGCTCAGTGGGTTAAAGCCTCTGCCTTCGGCTCGGGTCATGATCTCGGGGTCCTGGGATCGGGCCCCACATCCGGCTCTCTGCTCAGCGGGGAGCCTGCTTCCTCTTCTCTCTCTGCCTGCCTCTCTGCCTACTTGTGATCTCTGTTTGTCAAATAAAATCTTTAAAAAAAAAAAAATTGAATTCTGTGAAGATGGAGTTCAAATGTGATGGTTTGTTTTATTTATTAAACAACACACATCATGATGAATTGATGTGTTAATGACCTAATGCCTCTTCTGGAAAAATTAAATAAAGTTATTTCTAACAAAGGAAATCTTTGTTGTGGCTCCTAGGTGCCCAGCTGAGATGCAGTGGACAGTCCTATGTGCTGGGAAGGCTCAGGCAGAGGATTCTCCTGACCTGCATGTGCAGGGAAAGCCATTCTGAAGCAAGAGAACCATTGCTTACTAACCACAGATTATCTGGGATTCCTCAAGCAGCAGTAAGCAGCTACAAATCTCACCTATGATCTTTATTGAAATTAAATTTTTGTGGTCTCGTCTCATACAATCCTTTTCCCAAAACCAATTTACATAATTTGGTATAATTTGAAATGATTGACACGGGTTGCTAATTGTTGGGGTAGAAACTAGACCCTCATAGTAGCTAAGTCTCGAAGGCAAAGGTTAGGATCCAGCAACTGGTAGTGTGGGTCGAATTGATATTAGTTTAATAATCTGTAAACTATGCAAGAAAATGTAATTGTCCTACATTACAAGGGTAGTCCTTCCACTGCACAGTTTATTCAAATGTATAATCTAAATAATTGAGTACCTCTGCCTACAATAGAGCATTTCCACATATGCAAACACCATTTAATAGACAGTTAAATCCAAACAGATGGATAAAAGATGCCAGAACATAATTGGTTTGCTTTTGATTATTTCATTGATACCAATTTACTTAAAGAGTAAGCCTGGACAAGGTAGGATTTATTGTCACAGAATATTCAGTTTGACAGAGAGGAGTTAAGGGATTCAGTGATCCACTTTCAGCCTGCACACGTGAAAGCTTGGGAAGAAAGGAAATCTTGATGAAATGACTGGCTTTGTCTTTGCTTGGAGCTAACAATACAAACTGATAAAACTAAAGTCTATTTGGGGCGCCTGGGTGGCTCCCTGGGTTAAAGCCTCTGCCTTCGGCTCAGGTCATGATCCCAGGGTCCTGGGATTGAGCCCTGCATCGGGCTCTCTGCTTGGTGGGGAGCCTGCTTCCCCCTCTCTCTCTGCCTGCCTCTCTGCCTACTTGTGATCTTTATCTGTCAAATAAGTAAGTAAATAAATAAATAAATGATCTTAAAAACAAACAAACAAACTAGATTCTATCTTCTTGTTACTTGAGATCTCCTTAAGGGTTTCTTGGTTTCATAGTAGGTAACAACCTACTACAAATTTTTCTGAATAGCTGGAGAATATCAATTATAAAAATATGAGGAGTAATTATTGATGATTATTTTTAAAAAGCTGCTATACTTCCCAGTCTTAGTTAAATTACTGTATTTTAAGGGATCCTGCATGTTTTCTTTAAGTGTCCTAAATAAAATCTAATCTGAAATTTGAAGGAGTATAACAGTGAAATCTCTCTCTCGTCAACATAAACACACACACACACA